>CATIWR010594716.1:0-19931 GCA_949677035.1 Omphalea diandra
ATATATATATATATATATATAGTTCGATTCATTTTTTCTTTTTGGAACAATTATAATATAGTTTTATATGCTTTTCAATTTGGATAATATAAAATCTCTAATATTGTTTGGATTAGATAAAATCGGTACAATTCAATTGAAGTATTTTAGTATTCATATAAAAACTCAATCCGATTTGAAAAATTTCATGTTTCATGCTCACTCTTTCTTATGACATTAAACTTAAAATTAAAATTAACTAAATAAATATAAGATCTACTAACAACTACTAATTACATAAGCAATACTACATATGAAAAGTAAAAGAAAAAAATCACTATAATTTTTAAATATAATAATCATTATAATTTTATATAATATTTCAAAATAACATTAAAATAATGTAAAATTCATGAAGAAAATCGAAAATGACAATAATACAGATATATAGTTGAGAGTGGTAGCTTTAATTAAAGTGGTGATTGCAAGGGTTGTAATAATGAAAAAAGTTTATTGTGATGAAAATAAAAATAGATAATGTAAGAATAACCATTTTTTAGCAATTATTGATTATTTATATTTAAATATATATATATATATATATATATATATATATATATATATATATATATATATATTTTATGAAAAATTATTGAACTATATTGGTTAAACCTAGGACAAAGCTCTTTTTTTATCTTTACAATATAGATTGAAAGATTCTAACTAAGTTAGAATCTCATTGGAACATGAATGGAGAAGAAAATCAAATTTGGATCCTATGTTGTGACAACTACATCCTTCGTAGTTATCGCTACAATGGCAAAACTTGGATGCATTTTGGATAGGGCAATTTACGGTGAGTGTCACGATGAGAGTCTCGATCAAAACCCTCAAACCATCATTAGAGAACATTTGAAAACCAATAAAAGTATGCCATGTGTCATTGAGCTATTTAAATATTCAAATGTCGTGACTGTTATCATTGTGTCAAGGTCGTGATGCTCCTTTAATACAAACCAATTTTATTAAGGGCAATTTGCTTCCAAGGTCACGACCAGATTTGCTAGCACAACCTTAGTCTCAACCACTACCCTCATGTCATGTTCGAAATCCTTATGCCACAAAAGAGGATCCCAATGACTAGTTTGATAAAGAACCCCTAAGCAAGACATTAGTCACTACCGCGACTTCCTTGTCTCGACCATGACATTCATCTAACATGTATTAAATGTTGGATTTTTCTACTAACTTTTGTGATATAAAGCTAGTTTTCTCTCTAATGCCACTTTGGTGGGATTAACCTATAAATACTCCACCAAATGGACATAAATGCAAGAGAATAGCATTTTCTAAGGCCAAACTCTTACAATTTGATTTCTCATCTCTCTCTCTTATTTACTCTTTGTAATTTGAGTTGTAATAAGTTTGGTGTGATCCTTTAAACACTTTTGGGATTAGGTTTGAGAGTGAGCCAATAGAAAACTCTTGTATAGGTTTGAGTGTTAGCTTTGGAAAACACTTGCAAGGATGTTTGTGAAAATTTGTAAAATAGAAATTGTAAAGTTTGGTGTAAGCTTCTAAAAACACCATTTAGTATTAGTGAAATATCCAATTGGAATAATTAGGAATTAGATGTAGGGTTGGTAAATACCCAAACCATTATAAACTTTTGTGTCTTATTTTCTTCTACTCTCTCTTCTAAGCTTGCCCACTAACCATCCCTCCAAAAATTTAAAATTTCCACTAATTCAACCTTCCCTTCTTGGTGCACAAGGGACAATATATGATATTAGAGTAAGACCTCAATTCAAGCCTTAATTGTGTGAGGAAAAGATCATGGCATAAGAAGGAATCCACACTCATTTAAAGCTTTTCTTTGATGGATTCAACTATACTTATTGAAAGTAGAGAATGGAGATTGACCTAAATAGTGATATGGTGTATTTATGGGATGTTATAGTCAAGGAATGGAAGCCATTAACTAAAGTGGTGGATGGTTATGAAGGGCTAATTCCAAGGGGAGAATAGGTGGAGGCTCATAAGAAGTCTAATGGCAAAAATAAAAGGGCAATGGCAATTCTACTACGCTTAATGCTAAGAGAAGAAATTGGTAAAGTTCAACATTGCTTAGCTGCATATGGATATGGAAGGCCTTGGAGAACTGCCATGAGGGCACAATCCTTATAAAATATAGTAGGTTGAGATGTATCTAATGGAGTAGGAGCTCTACATGATGAAAGACAATGAAAGCATCACCAGTAGACTAATAAACTCCTCTCCATTATCACAAACATGAAGAAGTTTGGAAGATTTCTTACAAACCATGAGGTAAACACTAAAAGACTTAAATCTCTTCCTCTTGAAAAGTTTGGTGCTAAAGTTTATAGTATTCAAGAATCCAATCTAAAGATTGAAAAGGTGTCAATGGATGTTCTTATTAGCATGCTACTTAATCATGAGCTAGCCATAAAGAAAGATGATGAGATGAAGAAGGTAAGAGGACAACTAGACAAGAATGAGAAAGGAGAAAAAGAAGATGTTTGCTCTCAAATCTAGCAAGGATAAGGAAGTAGAAGAAAGCACTAGTAATAGTGATAAGAGTGAAAAAGAGGAAGAAAAACAACGCTCTCGAGGAGGTCTAAAGAGCTCATAAAGAGAAGAAAAGAAAGAAGGAAGCTTAAGAAAATTTCATCATCACCATACTTCAATGCAAAGAAGAATAAGGTGACATGTTATGCATGTGGGGAGTAAGGCCACATGAAATTTGAATGTCCCAAGCTTAAAAAGAAGAAAAAGTGAGACAAGGAGAAAAATAAGAGCTTTAAAGCTACATGGGATGATGATTTAAGTGAGGAAGATGACCAAGAAGAGGTTGTAAATTTTTGCTTCATAACCCAACAGGACAACTCTGATCAGGCAAGAACTTTTTCCTATTCTTATGATAAAAAGTTTTAGATACTTTCATTGTATCTTAAAGACCAACCTTGGTGAGATATGGTTTAGGCCTCAAAGGAGCTTCCACATCCACATCTTCTCCTCCTACATTCATTGGAGCTTTTACAGCTCAAACTTCTAGCATTAAGGTTGTTAGAAAGAAAAGTGCTTCAAACATTAAGCCTCCTAAGCCTAAAGGTAAAGGAAAGGCTCATTAAGGCTCAAGAACTAAGCCTTAAAGAGCTAATCATACATGCATGCACTTATAGAGGCATGCCTAAACACAAGCACGCATAAAATTTCTCCTCTACTCCTCATCACCCATGCACTTGTATGCATTCATATATGTAAAATGTGAGAAGGCTTTTTACTCACACTAAGGTAATGCATAGGAGAAAGACTTACAAGTCTAAACTCTAATGTCACTATTGCATGAGATATGGACATAATAATGTGTTTTGCTATATAAGGAAGACACACCTCAAATTCAAGGATCCTTACAAGCCTAACCCCAAAGACCAAAGTATGCTTAGGTACCTAAACAAAGGTGAAATGTTTATGTTGTAAGAATGTTTGGAAGGCATTAAGGAAGATAATGATTGGCAAGTGGATAGTGGATGCTCAAAGCATATAACCGAGAATAAGAAGCTATTCATTACCATTAATGAACAGGAAGCTGGTAATGTCACATTTGGAAATAATGCTAAGGGTAAGGTAATTGACGTTAGAATTATTAGTAAGAGAGCTATTCATCGCCATTAAAGAACAAGAAGATATTCATTGCTATTAAAGAACAGGAAAGTGATAATGTCACATTTGGAAATGATGCTAAGGGTAAGGTAATTGGCATTAGAATTGTTGATAAAAAAGATTACTCTCTCATTGAGAATCTATTTTTGGTTAAGGGGTTCAAACATAATATATTAAGTGTAAGTCAATTATGTGACAAAGGAAATAAAGTTAGCTTTGACCCTAGAGAATGTCGAGTTACCACCTTGGTGGATAAGAAAGTGGTCTTTAAATGTGAAAGGAGAGGCAATACCTACCTAATTGACTTAGACAATTTGGCTAACCAATCCTTCAATTTTCTTGTTTCCATTAGTAATGAATCTTGGCTTTAGCATAAAAGACTAGGACATGCTTTCATGGAGCTTTTATAACATCTATCTAAATGAGAGTTAGTAAAAGTTCTTTCAAATCTCAAGGTCACAAATGATAAGACTTATAGACCATGACAAATGGGGAAGCAACACCATGTATCCTACAAAGCTAAAAATGTTATAAGTACTTTTAGACCTCTTCAACTTATTTACATGGACCTAATTGAACCTACTAGGAATGCTAGTTTAGGAGGAAAACATCACGCATTTGTACTTATTAATGACTACTCTAGATTTACTTAAATATTCTTCCCTGCTCATAAGAGTGATACTTTGATGCTTTCAAAAGTTTTGCCAAAAGAGTTCAAAATGAAAAAGGTTACTTCATTTCTTCTATTAGGAGTGACCTTGGATAGGAATGTTAAAATGAATCTTTTGAAAATTATTGCTTAGAGAATGAAATTTCTCATAACTTTTCTACTCTTAAAACCCCATAATAAAATGGGGTTGTAGAGAAGAAAAATAGAACATTGGTAAAGATGGCTAGAACCATACTTAATGAGTATTCTTTGTCGTATTACATTTAGGTCATTCCTTCAATACCTCATGTTATATTACAAATCGTGTTTTCAAAAGACCTATTCTAAACAAAACTTCTTATGAGATATGAAATGGAAGAAAATGCAAGCTTTCATATCTTAGAGTATTTGGTTGCAAATGCTACATACTTAATACCAAGGACAACCTTGGAAATTTTCCCTCAAAAATCGATGAGGGTATTTTTCTTAGCTATTCCACCAATAGTAAAGCCTATAGTGTGTTTAACAAAAGGTCTGTAGTGGTTGAAGAATATATGAATGTTTTATTTGATGAATCTAGTAAACTTGATCTTAGGAAAGACTCTCTTGTTGATGATCTTATAGGTGACTTTGAGAAGTTAGAACTTGATCCTACTCCTAAGGTGAATGTGATTGATATTGAAGACAATGACCCACTACAAGTAGGAGAAATATCTCAACCACAATAAGAGGAGAACAAAGTCGAGGACTCCCTAAGGGTTAGAGATATCCAAAGATCATCCAAAAGATCTGATCATTGGTGAAACATCCAAGGTAATAAGTCCAAAGCTCAACTACATGTTTTAGATAATAATCTTACTTTTGTTTCTCAAATTGAGCTAAATTCAATTAATGAGGCTCTTAATGATGATAGTTGGGTGATTTCTATGCAAGAGGAACTCAGCCAATTTGAGAGAAACAAAGTTTGGAAATTTGTTCTTAGGCTTAAGGAACACCTGGTTATAGGTCACAAATGGGTGTTTAGGAATAAGTTAGATGTGTAAGGTTGCATTATAAGAAACAAAGTTAGATTGGTTACTAAGGGTTACAACTAAGAGGAAGACATTGATTATGATGAGACTTTTGCCCCTGTAGCAAGATTAGAGACCATTAGGATTCTCTTAGCATTTGCATGTCATATGAATTTTAAGCTTTTTCAAATGGATGTGAAAAGTACATTTTTAAATGGCCTTATTGAGGAGGAAGTTTATGTTGAACAACCTCCAAGTTTTAAGTCTCACAATTTCCTAAACCATGTTTTCAAATTAACTAAGGCCTTATATGGTTTGAAACGAGCTCCAAGAGTTTAGTATGAAAGGCTTAGTTTATTTCTTTTACAAAAATGATTTTAAAAAAGACAAGGTTGATACTACATTCTTTGCAAAAAAGTATAAAAAGGATACACTCATTGTCTAATATATGTTGATAATATTATATTTTGTGCTACTAATTAATCTCTTTATGAAGAATTTGATAAGTGTATGACTAGGTAATTTGATATGAGCATGATGGGTGAGCTCAAGTTCTTTCTTGGCCTTTAAATTAAGCATACCAAATAGGACATGTTCATCAACTGAGCCAAGCACACAATGAAGCTACTCAAATGATTTGTCATTGATGGATGCAAGGTAGTTAAGACCCCAATAAGTGTAGCTATTAAGCTAGATAAAGATGAATCAAGTCAGCCTATTGATGAAAAAAAGTATAGAGGCATGATTGGCTTTATTCTCCAACTTACTACTTCTAGTCCCGATATTATGTTTAGTATTTGCTTGTGTGCTAAATTCCAATCTTGCCCTAAGGAATCTCATTTGCATGTCGTTAATAGAATCTTAAAGTATTTATATGGTATATTGCATTAAGGTCTTTAGTATCCTAGGAATTCTTCTATTAGTCTTCATAGATATTCGGCTCGGATTATGTCAATAGTTTGATTGATAGGAAGAGCACTTTTGAAATTTTCCAATTTATTAGTGAATGTTTAGTTTCTTGGTTTAGCAAAAAGCAAGTTTTGGTTGTCTTATCCCCTTCCAAAGAAGAATATATAGCGGTGGGTTATTGTTCCACTCAAGTTCTTCGAATTAAACAATAACTCTAGAATTATAACAAAGATGTTGATCATGTTCTTATCAAATATGATAACACAAGTGCAATAAATCTTTCTAAAAATCCTATCCAACATTCAAGAAGCAAACATATTAATATTAGGCATCATTTTCTTAGAGAGCACATCTAAAATGGTAATGTAATGCTTAAGTTTATTGACACCAATCACCAACTTGCGATATTTTGAATAAACCCTTAATGAAGAAAGAATGAACTTCATAAAGAGGAAACTTGCGATGCTTGATGGAAGTTCCTTAAAGTGAAAATTGATCTCATTATGCACATATGTTATTGGTAGTTGTTGATTGTTTAATTTGCATCATATATAGTGATTGTTTTGGTGGCATGCTAGATTAGTAGATTTGATGTGTACTTGAACTCTTCTATTTTTAAGAGCATAAACTGATCATCAATACACAAATTGATCACACCAAGTTTGTGCCAAATGTTTTGGAGTTCAATTTTAAAGAATGTTTCAAAAATTCCTATAAGTCATGGCTGAGATTGATAGTCACAGTCACTACCTATAAGGAAATTTTATATTTCGAACTTTTTCATCTTTTGTAACTATAATAATATAGTCATCACCATAAAATTTTTTGAATTTCAAAATTATTGACCGTTGACCTCATTCTTTCCTGAGGAAATTTTAGTCGTTACTTAGTGATTTTGTAAATAACAGTGACAACATGTATATTGACCACGACCTACTTGTAATCATTGGGCATTAACTTATTTGACACTGAAATGGTGCCTCTTCCATTTCAATTCTTTTTTTACTCTTTTTTTTTTTTGCCATTTTCACATTCCCCTCTGTTTATTTAAACCTACTTTAACCTGCTTTCTTCACTTTCTTTCATTTCTCTCTTCTCAATCCATAATCTTCTTCTTCTTTTCATCTTTCATATTTTTATCATACTTCATAGTTCCCAAGAAATTTACTAGATCAAAGAAAGGAAAGGGCGTAGCCCAATCCTCGTCTCCTCTACTAAGGTTCTCTCTTCCTCTTCCAAAATGAAGGGAGTAACCAAGGAGGAAAAAGACCATTATTAAGAAATAAGAAGAAGATTATTCAACCAAACCACATCCCTTCAAAATCCATGATATTCACCCTTCATCTTGATGAGGAAATAAAAGGGTATCTTAACAACTTGGGATGGATGGATTTCATCTAACGAAATGAACCCGATTATGAAAGACAGTTGAAGAATTTATGTTCTCTATGCGCATTTGCAATGACATCACTTCTCTAGTAGGTATGTATGGTATTATATTTTAATGCTTTGGAAAAGAGTATTTCATCACCAACCCACAAATCTACTCACTTTTCAATCTTCCACTCAATGATCAAGACCCCTTTAACACCTCTTCCATCAATTTCATCTATTTTGATTTTTGAAAGGAGATCTCTACTGAAAAGAGACATCATCAAAAGAAATCAGTCTCCAAAAATATCAATATATTATCCCATTGGCTCATTCATCATATCTTCACCTTCTCTATCAACACAAAGGGTAATGGCATTTAAAAATCTCCTAAAAAATTGATCTTCCTCTGCTGCATTATTAATAAAGTTCTTATCCAAAATGGCATGTTATTCATTGATCAATTGGCATACATGAGCATGAAACCAAGTCCTAATTTCTCATTCCATCTTATGTGACTATCATTTATAGGCAAGTAGGGGCTTTAACCCTTGAAATTGAGGCCAACCTTACCCCTTCCTATGATCCTAACGAACACTTTCTTAGTCTCACATCTCTACTCAATGCCAAAACTATCAAGGCTAACACCTATGAATATCTACTTGGTGCTTAAGGTATGAATATCCAAGCAATGTCTGAGCATCCAAAAAGGCAAAGACTTATGATTGAAAGGGGTGAAGGAGATATGCCTTAAGAGGAGCTTCCCCAAGTCACTAAAGGTAAAGGAAAAGTAAAAGCATCATCATCTTTTCAATCTTTTTCTAAATCCTCCCTTGCCAAAAGTCTCAAATTTGTTAAAGAAAGTCTTTAAGAGACTTAACCTCCTTTAACACCTTTATAAAGACATAATGGAGATGCAAAACAAGCTTGGTACTTAGGAGTTCTACCTTTTAGATTTTTCTTTTTCCAATGCATAAGAAGAAGAAGGAGAAGAAGAGGCACCCCAAGCTCATAAAGGCAATGAAGAAGAGGAGGAAAACAATAATGATGATGATGATGGCATATGTACTAACCTTTAAATTTTTTTCTTTTTCTTTTCCATCTTTTATTTTTCATCTTCATTTTCTTATTTTTTATTTATTGTTTATGCTATGTGTTGTATGATCAAATATCTTTAAATTTTTTAATGTGTTTATGTAATCATTTCATATCTTAACTTTAACAAAAGAACTATTTATGTTCTACTCTAATTATTGACTAATTATACTTATGGTTGTTTATTGAAATTGTGATTGTAATTATGATTATACTTGTAAGCATCCCTCCTTTTTCCTTCTTAATTTCCTTTTTTTGATCTTGACAAAGGGGGAGAGAATTAACTTTACATGAAAAAGGATAATAAGTCCATTAATTTGATTAAGGGGGAGCACAGATTGAGGGGGAGCATTTTATCTTCATAAAATATTTAATCTTATGTTTTCTTAGCCTTAGATATCATTATCACTTTGATTTATCAATAGAATTTAACTTTGCAATTGAGCTTTAAATTCTTATAACATTAAGAATACACATAGTTTATTCTTCATCCTTTGCATACTTAATATAAATTGTTAAAATAAAAAAAGGGAAGATTGTTGGACTAAGTTGGTCAAAGACCTTTTTGATCTTGACATGGATTGAAATATTCTAATCATCTATTCTAAGTGTTGTGATTGTAGAAACTAAGTTAGAATCTCATTGAAATTTGAATGGAGAAGAAAATCAAATTTGGATCCTTCATCATGATGGCTACATCCTGTAGCAACCACTACCATGTCAAAACTTAGATGCATTTTGGATATGGTAATTCAAATTGAGTGTCGCAATGAGTGTCTCGACTATAACCCTGAAAGAACTTCTAAAAACCAATAGAAGTATGACATATGTCAATGAGTCATTTAAAGATTCAAACATCGTGATTGCTATCACTATTTCAAGGTTGCAACAGTCCTTTAACACAAACCAATTTTACTTAGGGCAATTCTTATTCCAAGATCATGGCTAGATTCGCGAGCATAACCTTAGTCACGATTGCTAACTTCATGTTATGTCAGAGATCCTTAAGCCATAAAAAAGGGGTCCTAACGACTAGTTTGATGAAGAACCAATGTTGTTCTATCATGTGTACTAGCCGTTAGACATTATTAAAGATCTTAACCATGAATAAGCATAATCGAAAGTGAAACATTAGCGACATTCATCTGACAAATATTAAATGTTGGAGTTTACCACCAACTTTTATGATATGTAGCTAGTTTTGCCTCTAACATCTCTTTGGTGGGAGTAACCTATAAATACTCCACCAAATGGACATAAATGTAAGAGAATAGCAATTACTAAGGCCAAACTCTTACAATTTAATTTTTCAACTCTCTCTTTCTCTCTCTTATATTTACACTTTGTAATTTGAGTTGTAATAGGTTTGGTGTGAACCTTTAAACACCTTTGGGATTGGGTTTGAAAGTGTATTGATAGAAAACTCTTGTATAAGTTTGAGTGTTAGCCTTGAGAAGCACTTGTAGGGTTGTATGTGATCCTTTGTGAAACACAAATTTTAAAGTTTGGTGTAAGCTTGTAAAAATGACATTTACTATTTATGAAACACCCAATTGGAAGAATTGGGAAGTGGATGGTTAATACCCAAACCACTATAAACTTTTGTGTTTTCTATCCTTCTACTCTCTTTTCTAAGCTTACATCACTAACCTTCCCTCCAAAAATTTAAATTTTCCACCAACTCAACCCTCCCTTCTTGGTGTACAAGGGCCAACATAAATAAATTAATTTCATTAATATTTATAAATAATTATAAATCTTACAACATGTTGATTATCAAATAATATACATATTATTTTGAACATGCAAATAATAAAATAATAGACCTAATTATAAGATTGAATAGAAAAGAAAAAGCTTCCAAATATTGTGGTATATGGTTAAAAGAGTTTTATTTGTTTAAAAATTTTTAAATGACTAAACCGCCTTAATTATGGTTAACATAGTTAACTAACATAGTCAACCACTTCCATATATTCTCTTTCACTTTAGACTTTTATTCTTCATTTAAAACCTCCAATCATAACATTATTGAAGCTTAGAATATCAATATCTCATATTGGAGAAAAGCAACAAAGGCTTGTTTTTGAATCTATATGTACTCAGTTTTATCTCTTCATTTCGTAATATTTCAATATTCAACTACTAATGTGTGCAAATAAATTATTATATTAATTTGTTAACTATTACAAAACTTCTCTCACATATGAACCATAAAGGTCTACACTTCATTTTTTAAACATATATCATGGCATGCTTTTAATATGGTAAAAAGTTTTTACGAGGATGACATTTTTCTCTTGACATCATAACTAAATTGAAATTTTTTACGCAAACTAATTTGCAATGCCCATTTAAAATTTATGAGAATTCTGAATTTTATCAAACAAAAAGAAATATAGGATGACAATAATGATTGAGTTGAGAATGACATTGCATATGAAGGTTGATTATAATGATACACAAAATGGCAAAATGTTCATTCAAATGAAAAGTATACAATTATTAAATGTCATATTATTTTGAATGCTTACTTTATGGTTTTAGGTTACCTTTTGGAAAATTTCTTATTTACAATGACTTTTTTTTTTGTAGTTCTATTTATGAAAAGTATATGAATGAGTTAAAAATGACAAGGTGGTGTGCTACATTCTAACATGGAAACAAGTCATGAAAAATATGATGATAAAAGTGAAGTTCAAAATGTAGAAGAATCAATAAATGACTATAATTTAATGGAAAATGACAATGATATGACCAAAAAAATGAACAAAGTCAAAATCAATTTCATAATATTATAGCTAATTAAGTCATATCTATGGTTTTTTATAGTTTACAAAAAGCTAAAACATTTTGCCTATCTTACTCAAGGCATTTAGTGATATAAACAAAGTTAGATTGATCCTTACCCATATGCTAAAGAATAGTTGCCCAAAATCTATCAAACCAAGTATTGGAGTTTTGATCTTCAAATCCCAACTAGACCTCTAGAAAACTTGTTTCTAACAACCTAAGTTATAAAGATTCAAAGTTGTGTTAACTCAAACCCTAAATCAACCAAGCCAATTTATGATCTTAATTAACAAGTTTGTGAAATTATTAAGCCTTCACTCAACAATCTCACCAAGTCCACTCAAGAACTTAAGAAGAGAATTTAATCTGATAAGAAAAATTGCTAACAATAATAATAATAATTGAATGAATCCCTCTTAGCAGAATATGAGGGCTATTTATAGCCTTACAATGCTTAATCCAAAACCAATTAGGATTTAGTTTACATTCTCTAACGAAATTGAATATTTCCTAATGTAATAAAGAAAAGACAATCCTAAACTAAATAGGAAAACTAAAGAAACATTATGATTGGTCAACAAGATTAGACAAAGATACATTCTGAACTAAAGAACCACTCTTCCTAAATAGAAAAGGAAAAGGATTCAGCCTAGTGAGGAAATCCTAATGGCATTATGAAACATTCCCAACTAAGGAAATCTTGCAAGAATCTTTGACTTTGGGCTTTATTTCCTTATTTACACGACTTGGGCTTCTTTTTACATGTATTGGCCAAATTGGATTATACTTAGGTGTTCTCCACAAGTTAAGCTCTATTGTATTAAGTTAAGTGCTCTATTTGAAGAGTTTAAGCTCTCATCAGCTTTTAATTGGGCTTCACACATCCTTTGCTCTTCTTGGGCTAATCCAAGTGTAACTACTCATTACATGAATGCTCTAATTGTCTCCTTAAACTTTTTTAGTCTTCCCTTTGTGATTGGGCCTTGAAGTTGAAATAGATCCTTTGTTAACTTACCTTGGCTATTTACATCATTCCCTCCTTCCTCAAGAGGAATCATCCTCAAATCAACACTATAATCAAAATCAAAAGGTGATAAATCAACAATATTAAATGTAGCACAAACATTATAATCACTAAAAAAGTCTAACTTGTAAGCATTATTATTAACCCTCTCTAAGACTTGAAAAGATCCATCTCCTCTAGAGTCTAGCTTACTTTTTCCAAGGTTAGGAAACCTTTCTTTCCTAAAATGTACCCAAACCCAATCACCTGGTTCAAATACCACTTTAACTCTACCCCTATTTGCATTTTCAATAACTCGCTCATTCCTCTTTTCAATATTCAAACACACCTTCTCATGTAATTGTTTAACAAATTTAGATTTCTTTTTACCTTCCATATCAATTTGCAAATTAGAAGGAATAGGGGGTAAATCCAAAGGACTCAATGGTATAAATCCATAAACAATCTCATAAGGGCAATGATGTGTAGAAGAATGAACACTCCTATTATATGCAAATTCTACATGTGGTAAACATTCATCCTAAGACTTCAAATTCTTTTTTATCAAAACTCTCAAGAGTTGCCCTAGATTCCTATTTACAACCTTAGTTTGACCATCAGTTTGTGGGTAGCATAAAGTAGAAAATAACAATTTAGTCCCTAATTTGCCCTACAATGTTTTCCAAAAGAAACTCAAAAATTTTGTATCCTTATCACTAACAATAGTTTTAGGCATACCACATAACCTTACAATCTCTTTGAAAAACAAATTAGCTATGTTAATGGCATCATCAGTTTTATGACATGCAATAAAATGTGTTATTTTAGAAAATCTATCAACAATCACAAAAATAGATTCATTACCACATTTTGACCTAGGTAACCCCAAAACAAAATTCATAGATATATCAACCTAAAGTGAACTAGGAATGGGTAAAGGCATTTGATTTAGATTTAGCTTGTCTGCATGCAACATATTTATCAGACACTTTTTGAACATCAATTCTCGTATTGGGCCAATAAAAGTGTTCATCCAAAACATCTAAAGTCTTTTGAATTCTAAAGTGACCCATAAGTCCACCACTATGGGTTTCTCTAACTAGTAATTAACGTAAAGAACTTTTAGGCACACAAAGTTTGTAATCTTTAAACAAGTAACCATCATGCCTAAAGAATCTATCAAAGACACCATTTTCACAATTTGTAAAGAAATCACAAAAATATGAATCTCTAGCATACAATTCTTTGATATACTCAAAACCAAGTAATTTAACATCAAGAATAGAAAGAAAAGTATACATTTGAGATAGTGCATCGACCATTATATTTTTCTTACTTTGTTTATAACTTATGACATATGGAAAAGGCTCAATAAATTCACTCCACTTAGCATGTCTCTTGTTCAATTCCTATTGTCCTTTAAGGTATTTAAAAGATTCATGGTCCATATGAATGACAAATTCCTTGGGCTAAAGATAATGTTGCCATGTTTGCAAAGCCCTAACCAAAACATACATCTTTTTATCATAAGTTGGATATTTTAATGAAGGTCCATTAAGTTTTTCACTAAAGTAACCCCATTCTTTCTTGCATTAAAATAGCTCTAATACCCAAACATGAGGCATCACATTCAATTTCTAAAGTATTAGAAAAGTTAGGCAAAGCTAATAAATGTGTACTATTTAGATTTCAATAAGTCAAAAACATGTTGTTGTGCCTCCCCTCATTTAAAACCAACACTCTTTTTGATAATTTCAGTTAAAAGAACCACAATAGTGCTAAAATCCTTTACAAACCTCCTGCAAAAACTTGCTAAACCATGAAAATATGTTACCTCACTTTCACTAGATGGAATCAGCGATGCCTTGATGGCACTTACCTTTTCTTCATCAACTTCTATTCCATCTTTGCTAATAACAAAACCTAAAAAAATAAGCTTAAAAGTATAAAAAGAATACTTTTTAAAGTTAATGTATAACTTTTCTTTTCGTAAAACTTTAAAAACTAACTTTACATGCTCTAAATGTTCTTCTAAAGACTTAGAATAAATAATAATGTCATCAAAATAAACAACTATAAATTTTCCTAAGTATGCACAAAGGATATGGTTCATCAATCTCATGAAAGTGCTAGAGGCATTAGTTAGCCCAAAAGGCATAACTAACCATTCATACAATCCATATTTAGTTTTAAAAGATGTTTCCCATTCATCCCCTTCATGCATCCTAATTTGATGATAACCACTTTTCAAATCAATTTTAGAAAACATGCATGCACTATGCAATTCATCTAACATGTCATCTAACCTAGGAATTGGATGCCTACACTTAATGGTTATCTTATTAATGGTCATACAATCAACGCTCATGTGCTAAGATCCATCATTTTTAAGTACTAATAAAACATAAACCGCACAAGGACTCATACTTTCCCTTACTAAGCCTTTTTCCATGAGCTATTCTACTGGCCTTTGAAGCTCCTTTGTCTCCTCAGGGTTGCTTTTATAGGCTGGCCTATTTAGAATTTGAGAGTCTAGAATGAAATCAATTCAGTGCATAATTCCTCTTCAGAGTGGAAATCTTTTAGGCACATCTTTGGGAAACAAATACAAAAAGTTATGTAACAAGGAAATAAAACCACTAAGAAGAAAATTGGTTGGATCATCACTAAAAGAAAAACACGTTAGTTTCACATCTTTATATAAAAGCATAGCCATGGGTGTTTTGGCTAGCAAAGCTTTCCTCACATCCCTCTCTTTTGCAAATATAGCTTTTTTTACACCTTCTCCTTTTGAATGCCCCTCATTTTTTTTAGGGCATCCCTTATTTGCTCTTATTTTCTTTGTCTAATCTCACACACCACTTTGGTTTTCTCACTACTATCCTTTTGCTACATTACTTTTTCTTTTTTTTCTTGGTTAAATGCGCTTTCTCTCTCTCATTACTTTTTGGTCCTAAAAAATGTGTTGAGGTGTTAAAGAATACAAAATAATATGCTTACCCCCATAATCAAACTCATAAGTATTAGAGAACCCATCATGTTTGGCTCGCTTATCAAATTGCCATGGTTGACCCAAAAGTATATGACTAGCTTGCATAGGAATAACATCACAAAGCACGTCATCCTTATATCTACCAATAGAAAATGATATCAAAACTTGCTTACTGACTTTTACTTCCCCACTATCATTTAGTCATTACAAGTTATAAGGTTTAGGATATTTTATGGTTGGTAAATTCAGCCTTTCAACAACATAGATACTAATCGCATTAGTGCAACTACCACCATCAATAATAGTAAGACATAAATTACCATTTATCCTACACCTAGAATGAAAAATATTTTCCCTTTAAATTTGATCACCCTTAGCTTGCATACTTAAAGAATGCCTAGTCACAATAATATTTTTACTAGTTACCTCATTTGGATCCTCAAAATCATCATCACTAGCATCTTCCAATAGAGGCATCTTAGGGTCGGTTGCATAGCCATCATCCTCATCATCACTTACTTTCTCTTCATCACGCAAAACCATAGTCCTCTTGTTAGGGCAATCACGAGCTGTGTGTCCTCTCCCTTGACACTCAAAGCAAACAATTAGACTTGGCCTTTTAAGGGGTTTAGCCTTAGCATTAGAGTTGGGCTTGTTCCCTCCTTCCTTTTTTAATGGTTTGATCTTGGGCCTATTGTTAGGCTTGTCACCACTTTTAAACTTATTAGTCCAAGAAACTGAATTGAAATTGGGCTTAGAATGTTTACTTTTATGTTGTCTTTCCACCATAATTGCAAGGTGATACAACTATTCCAAAGTGTCATATTGTTTTAGCTTAACTTCATTGGTGATTTCTCTATTGAGACCAACAAGAAAATGTGCCAAAGTTTGCTCCATAGGTTCTTTAAGTTTTGCCCTCATCTAGGTGATTTCAAGATCTTAATAATACTCTTCCATGTTTTTATTACCTTGTACAAGTCTTTGTAACTTTTTATGTATATCTCTAATGTAATAACTAGGAATAAATCTATTTTTTATGGCCCACTTCATATCTACCCAAGTACAAATTGGTCAATCACCACATCTTCTTCTAAAACTTCTAATTTGATCACACCATATAAGAGCATATTTCACAAATTCAATAGCAGCTAATTAACCTTTTTATCCTTACTATAATTATGACAATAAAAAATAAAATATACCTTCTTTTCCTAAGATAGATAGGCTTCGAGATCATTGGAACCACTAAAGGTAGGAATCTTCATCTTTATGTTATTGAGATTGTCATCTTGTTATTAGATCTTTGTGAGCAGCCTTCTATGGAATCACCCTCCTCATCATCTTGAACGATCCTCCCACACCTTGGTTGCTTATAATTGGTAGGGGTGGTGTTGTAATTTGAGGCTATTTGAAAGCTTTTAAACTTATGCATTGCTTGGAATTGCTTCTCAATTTGGGCCATATAAGCTTGTGAAGCTTTCATGAACAACTTTCAATCTAGTTCTTCTTTAAGATTTGTCATGGTTAGTGAATGATTAAAAAAAAAAAACCTTACTAAACACTCCCTCACTTGTTTACACTCACAAGATAGTACTCATACTTATGTTTAACTCAAAATAGGATTTTACCCTCTTTGAAGCTTACCAATTTTGCCTTTTACCTCTCTTGGATTCTTTTTTTTTTTTTTTTAAGTTCTTTAAGGACTTAAGTTACTTTATTTTGAATTCAAGCCTAAACCAAAAATAAACAATCAAACTAACCTTAGAAAGACTTAACAAATAAAGGTTTCAAAATCAACACAATTGGTGCAAGAAATAATTCTTTAAAGGTCTAATCAAAATTTATAATCAAAAAGGAATTTGGAAGTGTCAAGACTGAAATTGAACTTAAAATTAATGGGATTTTATAGCCTAGGCCGAATACCAATGATAACTTCAAAATTGGCTACTTAGTTTGCAAACAAGTTCAATGTGATCTTTAGCTTCTTTTCTTTCTTTCTTTTTCTCTTTTGTTTTCTTTTTTGATTTTTTTTCTTTGATTTTTTTTTTGTGAAGCTGAAATAGAATTTGGAATCAAAAGAAACACATAGAGCAACTTAATAATGCATAAGAAACTAATGAAAGTCGAATTGGAGGAATTGAGTGCTAATCACAATTTGCACTTTTCTTTCAATTTAGATGAGTTTGGTTTAGCCTTAGACACACAAATAAACACAAAGAATGCTTTGGACACAAACAAAAATGAATTGGGATGCATGAAACACAAGGAAATAGAATGGAGATAGGAAACTTGCTAATTTTGCAATATGCAATCTTTTTGGGATTTTCTTGGTGCTAGTGGTCCAGAACTGGAATTAAACACAAAAGAGCGATTAAATACAACAAAACAAACTAATTTGATGGAAGAAAAATAAAGAAAATGGAACTAAATATGATAGAATAAGAACAAATAAAATTAGAGCCCTACGAAAGAGATAAGACCCGAATGGATGCAAAAAAAAAAAACAATAAGAACACAAAGAATAACGAATTTTGGAGATAACTTACTTGATTTGAAGGCTTAGCTCTGATACCAAATGATACAAACAAAGTTGGATTGATTTTTACCCGTATGCTAAAGAATAGTTGCCCAAAATCTATCAAACAAAGTATTGGAGTTCTGATTCAAATCTCAACTAGACGTCTAGAAAACTTGTTTTTAGCAACCAAAGTTATAAAGGTTGAAAGTTGTGTTAACTTAAACCCTAAATCAACCAAGCCAATTTAAGATCAGAATTAACAAGTCTGTGAAATTATTAAGTCTTCACTCAATATCAAGTCCACTCAAGAACTTAAGAAGAGAATTTAATCTCATAAGCAAAATTGCTAACAATAATAATATTGATTGAATGAATCCCTCTTGGCATAATATGAGAGCTATCTATAGTCTTACAATGCTTAATCTAAAACCAATTAGGATTTAGTTTACATTACCTAACAAAATTCAATACTTCCTAATGTAACAAAGAAATGACAATCCTAAACTAAATAGGAAAACTAAAGAAACATTATGATTGGTCAACAAGATTAGACCAAGATACTTTCCTAACTAAAGAACAACTCTTTCTAAATAAAAAAGGAAAAGGATTCAGGCTAATGAGGAAATCCTAATGGCATTAGGAAACATTACCAACTAAAGAAATCTTGCAAGAATCTTTGAATTTGGGCCTTATTTCCTTGCTTACATGACTTTGGTTTCTTTTTACATGCCTTGGCCTAATTAGGTGATGCTCGGGTGTTCTCCATAAGTTAGACTCCATTGTATTAAGTTAAACACTCCATTTGAAGAGTTTAAACTCCCATTAGCTTTTAATTGGGCTACACACATCCTTTGCTCTTCTTAGGTTAATCCAAGTGTAACTTCTTATTGCATGAATGCTCCAATTCTCTCCTTAAACTTCTTTAGCCTTCCCCTTGTGATTGGGCCTTGAAGTTGAAATAGATCCTTTGTTGACTTGCCTTGGCTATTCGCATCATTTAGGCTTTGCGATTTGTAAATGTGATCGTATAAAATCAAAAAATAGTGACCTAGTAATGCATAAATGGTTTTGCTTTAAGGAAGGAACAGGAACTCAAACTGGTACTTTGAAAAGGATAAAAAATGTAAACCACATCTTGAGATTGGAGAGGAATTGTTCATCATGTTTTGAATCAATTATGATCCAAAAATACACAAATAGGTGGTAAAAGATTTTATTCTATATCATAGTCATGCCTTAGAACCTGTATAACTTGTATAATACTTAGCATTATATAAAATTGAAAATATAGCATATAAAACATAAGTTAAGGGCTATGTGAATGATTGACATTGAAATAAGCCAAATTGTAATTTTTTTTTTATTAGGAGAAACAAATAGATATGGGAATTTGAGTTTCATTGGAAAAGACAATGTATAATTTCATACAGGCTAAGCCCAAGTTAGATATTATTAGGGGAGATGCATATGAGATACTGGGATACTTTAAGGCGAGGATGACTTCTAACCCAGGGCTTTTTTATAAACATGAAATAAATAAGGACAACAAACTCAGTTTATTATTTTTGGCAGACTCGATAAGTATAATTGATTATGTATACTTTGAGGTGATGTTTTGGCTTTTGATACTAGCTACAAAGAAATGTTTACAATTTGCCTATTGTGATACTATTTGGGGTTAAGCATTACCTAGAATCCATTGTATATGGTTATTCTTTAATAAATGATGAGATAACCTTTATTTATAAACTTTGAGCGGCTCTTACATCAATAAGGCATTCACAATCCCATTTTTGGCAACCAAAAGTGGTTATGTTGAAATTAGAATGATATATGTCCAAAAGTTAACTTCGTGTCTTGAAGTTTGACAACTGAAACAAATTCATTTTTATTCAACATATATATATATATATATATATATATATATA
>CATIWR010594806.1:0-26529 GCA_949677035.1 Omphalea diandra
ATTTTTTTAAAAATTTGTGTGTTTGTTTTTTTTATTTTATAAAAAATTTTATTTTTTTAAAACCCCCCCCCCCCCCCCCCCCCCCCCCCCCCCCCCTCAATTTATACTCCCCCTCATCTAATAACATGCAAGCTCTCCCCCATTGTCAAGATCAGAGAGAAAAGTGCAATGATAAGCAGTATAATGATAGGGATAATGGTAATGATACGATGGCAATCAGTTGAGAATTAGAGTAAATATAATTATAATTTTTCACTAAAGAGGGAACATCATTCATCAAACCAAATTTGCATTGATCAACCATAGAAAAAATATATTTCAAACTTTTATTAAAAAAATAGGTACATAACATAAGTCAAACATATAAATATGTTTGATCACACACTTAGGCCAAAATTAAAGCAATAAAAGGTTAAAAATAAAAAATGAATAAGAAATATAGTTAAAAGAAAATAAAAAGGTAGGAGAGATATCATCAACATCATCATCACTCTCTTTAATGAATTCTTCATCTCCTCCTCCTTGGGCTTCATCTCGTTCTTCCTTTTTATCATCTTCTTCTTCTTGAGTGTCTTCCCATTCTTCAAAATCAAGAAGATGACATGAAGTAGCACCAACCTTTTCTTGAAGGTCAACCAAGTCACTATGAAGATGAGAGAGGAGAAGGAACCTTTTGTTAATCATTCTCATCACCTTATCAAGTTTCTCATTGATGGAAGAGAGAAAGACGAAAGAAGACTTAGATTTTGGCTTTACCTTAGGTTTTGAAGATGGAATGGGCTTTTAGGTTCCTTTTTCAATCACAAGCCTCTTTCTAGTTATCTCTTAGTTCTTTGCCCCATAGGATCCCAAGGCATACACGTAAGAATCAAGATGAATGACCTTGGCATTGATCAAATAGGTCAAATCAAGAAAATTTTAGGATGGGGGATATTTTTTAGTGAGGAATTTTTCATTCTCATCATTCAAAGCCCCCCATAAACCTATATATGGTTGTGATGTAAGAGGGAATAAGCAATTGGCTCTTAAGTTTGGTACTTATGTGTATCAATTGATCCATAAGATATCTCCTACTTTGGATGAGCTTATTTTTGGTAAGGCAAAAGATAAAAAGCTAGGTCTTTTTTAGAGACTTTTTCATTCCCATCACCCATAACATTGATGGAAAAAGGTAATAATTCTATGGAGAAGCCAATTGGTTTATGTTATTATGTTTTTGACCACTAAAGTTTTCAAAACACGTTTCATTTTTATGGATATTTCAAACTAAAACTCAGAATAAATAATGTTAAGGGAAGAGATAATGAATGAAACATCATCTCCAGTTTAAAAATTAAAAGGGAGGAAAGTTAGGCAAAAGTAATGAAATAGGGATTGCTAAATGCCCTAAAGACAAAATCATACCACCTGCTTTAGATTTTGCCCTTCGACTAAGAGTGACAGTGCACATAGACTCTTGTACGATTTTTAGCCCAATTCTTCATGAAAAATGAATTCATTTCAACCAAGGTTGGAGAAAAATGCTTGGATTTCGCCCTTGATGCTAAGAGTTTCGAGAAGGAAAGAAAAAGGTATTTTATTGGGTTGGATGATCTTTTTGGTGTTAGCCTTGTTTCTCTCGTTCTCTTCCTTTGTGATTCCCTTCATGAGATAAAAAGGAGGAGGACCTTGAAGTAGGGCAACACTCTTCCCATTTTCTGCTCTTGTGAATTTCTTAGGTGCCATGAGAGTAAAGGTGAGTAAAGGAAAAGAAAATATAGGTGAAAAATTGAAAAAATGATGAGATGTATGATGAAGAAGATTATAAAAGTGGAATAGAGAGGTGTAAAGGAGACTTAGATAGGCAGCGAATGGGGGGGAGGGAGGGGGGACGATTATGAAATGGTAAAAAAGTATTAAATGAGGAAGATACACTATTTGATTATCAAATTAATCAATGCCCAACGAATAGAACATTTTGTTGTCGCTACATGCTTTTCGCAATTGCTATTTATCAAATTTCTAAGTAACGGTTAAGATTTCCTTGGGAAAGAATGTAGTCAACGGCCAACAAATTTGAAATTTGAAAAATTTCCCAGTGGTGATCATAGATCGCGATAATGAATTGACAAAGGTTGGAAGGTTGAAGAAGACTTGTTAGTAGCAATCACTAATTGTAAATCTTGATCGTGAATTACAAGGCATTTTTGACAAAACATGAAAAAAAAACATTGGCCTAAACTTGATATGATAGACATAATATTATGATGATTAATTTAGGTAATTTGGCATTGAAAACCACAATTGCACAATGAATTAACACATCTACAATATCTAACACCATAAATTATCATGCAATCACCAATCATATCAAATAATGAATTAATATTGATAAGTATAGTAAAGTACATAAAATGAGATCAATTTTTGCTCTAGGGAACTTCCATCGAGCATCCCTAGTTCCTTCTTAATGAAGTTCATTTTTTCTTCATTGAAGCGTTTAATGAAAATATTCGCAAGTTGATGTTGGTGTCAATAAATTTTAACACCACATTATCATTTTGGACTTGATCTCTAAGAAAATGATGTCTAAAATCAATATGCTTACTTTTTGAATGTTGGATGGGATTCTTAGAAAGATTTTATTATACTTGTGTTGTCAAATTTGATGGGAATATGATCAACATCTTTGCCATAATCCTTGAGTTGTTATTTCATCCAAAGAACTTGGGTACAATAATAACTTATCGCCACATATTTCGCTTTGGCGGTGGATAAGGTAAAAGAAACTGGCTTCTTGTTAAACCAAGAAACTAAACATTCACCTATTTATTGAGAAGTTCTGAAAGTGCTCTTCCTATCCATTAAACTACCGACATAATTCGCATTTGAATATCCAAGAAGACTAAAATATAAATTCTTAGGATACTATGGTACTAAATGCAATGTGCCATGCAAATACTGAAGAATTCTTTTAATGATATTCATATGAGATTTTTTAGGACAAGATAAGAATCTAGCACACAAACAAACACTAAACATGATGTCAAGTCTAGATGCGATAAGATAAAGGAAAGAGCCAATCATACCTCTATACTTCTTTTCATCAATGGGCTTCTCGATATATCCTTATCTAGCTTGATAGTTGTACTTATTGAGGTTTTTGTTACTTTGCATCCATCCATGCCAAACCTTTTGAGTAGATCCTTTGTGTACTTTGCTTGGTTGATAAAGATTCCCTCTTTGGTTTGTTTGATTTGAAGACCAAGGAAGAACTTGAGTTTACCTATCATGTTCATCTCAAACTCCCTAGTCATAGACTTATCAAACTCTTCAAAAAGAGATTCATTAGTAGCACCAAATATAATATCATCAATATATATTTGCACAATGAGTGTATCCTTATTATGTCTTTTCACAAATAAAGTAGTATAAACCTTGCCTTTTTCAAATTCATTTTATAAAAGAAATGAACTAAGCCTTTCAAACCAAGCTCTTGAAGTTTGTTTTAAACCATATAAAGCTTTAGTTAATTTGAAAATATGATTTGGAAAAATATGAGACTCAAAACCTGGAGGTTGTTCAACATAAACTTCCTCCTCAATGAAACCATTTAGAAATGCACTTTTCACATCCATTTGAAAAAGCTTAAAATTCTTATGATATGCAAATGCTAAAAGAATCCTAATGGCCTCTAATCTTGCTATGAGGGCAAAGTTTTCATCATAATCAATGTCTTCCTCTTTGTTATAACCCTTTGCAACCAATCTAGCTTTGTTTTTGTAATAACACCTTGCTCATCTAACTTATTTCTAAACACCTATTTTCATCCCACAACTAGGTGTTCCTTAAGCCTAGGAACAAGTTTCCAAACATTGTCTCTCAAATCAGTTGAGTTTCTCTTACATAGCAATCACCCAACTCTCATCACGAAGAGCCTCATTAATAGATTTTAGCTCAATTTGAGCTCTAGTACTTACTCCCTTGAATGTCTCACCAATGGTAAGATCTTTTGGGCGATTCTTAGAGTATCTTCAATCTTTAGGCAGTTCTTGAGCTTAGTTTTTCTTTTATTATGGTTGAGGTTCTTTAACTTTTATCATGGCTTATTATCTTTAAGATCAATCACAATTTCTTTTGGCATTGAATCAAGCTCCAACTTCTTAAAGTCACATATAAGATTATCAATAAGAGAACCTTTCTTAAGATTAAGTTTACTTAGAAGGGTCCTCTAATTTGAGGTGTGCCTTCCAAATGTAGTAAAATACATTAATATGTCTATACCTCATGCAATAGTGGCATTGGAGTTTAGAGTATGAGTCTTTCTCCTATGTATAACTTTAGTATGAGTATAAGGCTTTCTCGTACTTTGGTTATGAGTGCATGCAAGTGCATGAGAGATAAAGAGTAGAAGAGAAGTTTTTATATATATGCCTTTAAGCATGCCTCTTAGTATAGATGTATGCATGATTTTCTCTTTGAGAGTTAGCTATTAAGCCTTTGAGAGCCTTTCCTCTACCTTTAAGCATATGTGACTTAGTGCTAAGAGCACTTTTCTTACCAATAACCTCATTATTAGAAGTTTGAGGTGTAGATGCTCTAATGAATGTAGGAGGAGAGGAAGTAAATGAGAAAGCTCTATTAAAGCCTAAACCATATCTCATTAAGGGTGGCCTTTGAGACATAATGAGAGTATCCAAAGCTTCTTTCCTTTTGTAAAATCTTAAGATGAAATTTCTAAGTTCAATGACTTTACCTTTTAAAGAATTATTTTCTTTTCTCAAAAAATCAAGAGAGGATGAAGATTTATAAAGATTTTCAAATAATTTTTTGAGTTCTTCATTATAAGTCCTCAAGTCACTTATACGAACATTTAAGTTTGTAAATTCATCCTTAAGTTTTGAACACTTTTCTTATAATTTTTCATTTAAGATTTGTATTTATCACATCTCAAGGTTAGAGCTTTAAGAAACCCACCATTCATATCATCTAAGTCCTCGTAATCATGAAAAGAATATGAAGAAGTACTTGCCTCATTAGAGGAGTCCTCTTGAGCCATAAAACATAGGCTAACAACTTCTTCATCTTTTTCTTCCTCACTTGTGTTATCATCCTTTGTGGCCTTGAAACTCCTCTTCTTCTATTTGTCCCATTTTTTCTTCTTCTTGAGATTAGGACATTCGAATTTGATGTGACCTTGTTTTCCATATTCATAGCAAGTCACTTCATTCTTCTTGTCTTTGAAATCGGGAGATGCTTTTTTGAAGTTCCTCTTATCTTTCCTTCTCTTTATGAACTCCTTGGTCCTCCTTGAGAGCATGACTAGTTCCTTTTCCTCCTTCTCACTCTTATCACTATCACTAAAGGCAACTTCAATCTCTTTATATTTGTTTGAGGATTTAAGAGTAAGAGTCTCTTTTTCTACTTTTTCATTTTTGTCTCATTGCCCTCTCATTTTCTTCATTTCTCCATCCTTTTTTAAGGCCAGCTCATAAGTATATAGCTTACCAATAAAGACATATGCTTGCACCTTTTCAATCTTTGAATTGGATTCTTGTATGCTATAAACTCTAGCACCAAATTTCTTAAGAGGAAGAGATTTGAGAGTTTGTGTTTACCTTATGGTTGGTGAAAATTCTTCCAAACTTATTCATGTTTGTGACTATGAAAGGGAGTGCATTTTTCATGTTAGTAATGCTTTCATTTTCTTTCGTCATGATGAGCTCTCACTTCATCATATACATTTTCAACCTACTTGATTTCACAAGTGTAATGCCTTCATGATAGTTCTCCAGTGCCTCCATATCCCATGAGTAGTTAGGCAATGTTGCGTTGTACCAATCACCTCTCTTAATAAAGAGCTAAGTTTGTTATTTCCATTTGACTTTTTATATGCTTCCACTCATTCTTCCTTTGGAATTAGTTCTTCACTGTTATCTACCACTTTGGTTAAAGGCTTTCATTCCTTTGTTACAATGTCCCACAAATCCAACATATCACTCTCTAAGTATATTTCATTCTATACTTCCAATGAGTATAGTCAATTCCATCAAAGTAAGGTTTGAGGTGAGTGTGGATTCCTTCTTATGCCATGATCTTTTCTCACTCAATTAAGGTTTTGTTTGAGACCAAGCTCTGATACCAATTGTTGACCCTTGTGCACTAAGAGGGGGGTTGAATTGGTGGGAAATTTTGAATTTTGGAGGAAAAGGTTTGTTAAGTCAGAAATAAAAGAAAAATAAAACACACCAAGTTTTATAAAGATTCAGGTATTAATCAACCCTACATCCACTCTCCAATTCTTTAAATCGGGTGTTCCACTAATCTTTAATCTCCAATGGTGTTTTAAAGCTCACACCTAACTTTACAATTTGTGTTTTTACAAAGGCTCACACATAACCTCACTAGTATTTTACAAGGCTAACACTCAACCTGAATAAGAGTTTTACAATCAAAGGCCAACTCTTAAACTCAAATCCAATGATGTTTAATACTCACACCAAACAATAACAACTCAAATACAAGAAATTGAATGCTTTTAAAGGTTAAGAAATAAATTTATAAGAATTTGCCTATAATGAACGTTATTTTCTTGCATTCAAGCATATTTGGTGGTGTATTTATAGGCTACAACCACCAAAGAGATGTTATAAATAAAACTATATCTAAATATCCAAAGTATTCTAGGCAAATCCTACATTTAATGTTTGTTAGATGAAATTCGTGGTCGAGACTGTGTAATCGCGATCGCGATATTCACATGATACTGAATTTTACTTAATTCATAGTGGAGAAGCTCATTTGTATCTAACAATTATTCTATGTGGCATAAAACCATTGGTTCTTTGAGAAAAATAGTTGTTGCATTTTTAAAGTAATAGTGAAAGTCACGATCTTTATTTTTCCTCTTTGGGTGAGATGTTCAGGGCAAAATCATTTGCCCAAATAGAGGAGTTGTTTCACTAAAATCGCGATCTTGACCATTATTTCACTACCACTGATTTTGATGTTCTAAAGGTTCTGAGACACCTAGCATAATCTGATTACTTTAAGTGAATACAAAAGTTGTGGTCATGACAATGGAAGTGACATGCACTATGAAATTGTTTGTCCAAAATTTATCTAACTCTTCTGCAAGATAGCGGTCGTAACCTTCTAATTCATGATCATGAATTAAGATGCAAATTTCAATCTTTGAGACTAAGGTTTCCATTCAAATTCCAATGCGATCCTAACTAAATATCTACAAGATCAACACTTCAAATTGGCATTAAAACCTTTCAATCTATATTGTCAAGATCAAAAGAGAGTTTTGACTTAGATTTGAACAACTTAGTCCAACAATGGGCTTACAACTTTTAAAAAAGAATAATATAACTTACAAGCATTAAGGTCAAACAAGTTATGTATTTAGAAGAAATAAATTTTGGAGTTCATAAGTAAATTTAATGGACGTTCATTAATATAACATTTATAACACTCCCCCTTAGATGTCCATTACATAAATATATGCCTCGTCAAAACCTTACTAGGAAAAAACCCTATTGGAAAAATCCTAGTGAAGGAAAAAGAGTATATGTATTAATGTGTAATATGCATCATTATATGCCTCGTTAAAAACCTTGCCAGGAAAACCCAATGGGATAAAACCATGGTAAACGAAAAGAGTACAGTGCATATTTCTTTCCCTCATGCTAAGGTCACTTGAGATCTCTATATCGACACATTCTAATGTTATGCACCAATTTCTAAAAAATCACAGTTGGTAATGCCTTTATGAATAAATCTGCCAAATTATCTTTTGAACAAATTTGTTGAACATCTATGTCATTACTTTTCTAGAGATCGTGTGTAAAGAAAAATTTTGATGAGATGTGTTTTGTTCTATCTTTTATAATATATCCATCTTTCAGTTGAGTAAAACATGCAACATTATCTTCATATAGAATTGTTCAACTAACTTTGGTAGATAATAGTCCACATGTTTCCTAAATATGTTAAGTCATCGACCTCAACCATAAACATTCTCGACTAGCTTTATGAATTACAAGGATTTATGCATGATTTAAAGAGGTAGTCGATACTATTTATTTTGTAGAGCTCCATGATATAGTAGTGTCACCATAAGCAAACACATAACATGTTTGAGATCGAATTTTATATGGATCAGACAAATAACCAACATATGCATAACCAACTAGTGATCATTTAGATTTCTTTGAGTAATATAGCTATATCACTTGTTCCTCAAAGATAACAAAATATTCGCTTAACCCTATTCCAATGTCTCTGAGTTAGAGAAGAACTATATCTTGCTAACAAATTAACAAAAAAAAGCTATGTCTAGACGAGTGTTATTAGCAAGTTACATTAATGCATCTATTACACTAAGATTTGGTATTTCAAGACCAATGAGTTTTTTGCTATCTTCTTGAGGTCGGAATGGATCCATTTGCACACCAAGTGATCTAACGACCATTAGGGTGCTCAATGGATGTGTTTTATCCATGTAAAATCTTTTTAGGATCTTTTTTGTATAATTTGACTAATGAACAAAAATTCCTTTTGCAAAATGATAAATTTGTAAGCTAAGACAATACTTTCTCTTTCCAAGATTTTTCATTTGAAATTCTTTCTTTAAATATTCTATTGGCTTTAAAAGTTCATTGAGAGTGCCAATAATATTTAAGTCATCAACATATAGTACAATAATAACAAATTCATATCCTAATTTCTTTATAAAAACACATGGACAAATAGGATCATTCATATATCCTTCTTTCAATAAACATTTGCTCAAACGATTATACCATATTTTTCCAAATTGCTTTAATCCATAAGGACCTTTGCACTTTCATTGAATACATTTCTCAAGAATTTAAGTTATATGCTTTAGGCATTTGCAATCCTTTAGGATTTTTGTATAAATATCACTATGAAGTGATCCATATAAATAAGTTGTAACTATGTCCATTAGATGCTTATCAAGCTTTTCATGAACTACAAGACTAATTAGATATCTAAATGTAATTACATCCACCACAAGAGAATAAGTTTATTCATAGTCAATACCAAGTCTTTGTGAAAAACCTTATGCAATAAGTCTTACTTTATATCTTACAATTTCATTCTTTTCATTTCGCTTTCTCACGAAAATCCACTTGTACCCAAAAAGTATTACATCTTCTGGTGTTTGGACTATAGGTCCAAAAAATTCATGTTTTGCAAGTGAGTTCAATTCAGTCTTTTGGCCAATCATTTCTTCATTGATATTCTTCAATGGTGTTTGTTTTAATGTCCTCGCTTTATTTAATAACCTTAAGAGCCACAGTATATGAAAAATATTATCGACAACCTGCTCATTTCATTTCCATCTTTTTCCTGTAACGACATAATTCATTGAGATCTCATCATTTTCAAGTACCTGAACCTCGTCAAGGGTTTTTTGATAAATTATGCCTTTAGACCCTTCAAAAGTACTAACCTCCTTTATTGTGCCATATTGATCATTTGCTCCTTTTTCTTTTTCTAGGATTTTTATCTTTGGAACTGATTAGTCTTCCACGTTTTAAACCTGTCTTAGACTCATTAGCTATTGATTGTCCTTTTGGGACATCAAGTCGTGCTAGAGTATTTACATCTGGTATATATGATTTAGTTACTCTCCTTAAATCAATAAATGCATATGGTAATTGAGTTGCAATATTTTGTAAATAAATAATCTTTTGAAATTCTAGTCCACATTGATTTGTGTGAGGATCATAATGAGATAATGTGATGCATTCCACAGTATTTCTATTTTCAATTGTTTCTTATCTCCCCTGATGCTGGGAAATTTACCTCATTAAAATGACAGTCAATAAATTTTGTTGTAAACATATCACTTGTCATTGGTTCAAGATATTTATTAATTAAAGGAGATTCATATCTCAAATATATTCCCAGCCTTCTTTGAGGACCCATCTTAATGCACTGTGGTGGAGCATTTGGAACAAATACTGCGCAACCAAATATTCTAAGATGGGAATTATCTTGTTCATGGCCAAAAATCAATTATGATGGGCAGTACTTATGATATGATGTTGGCCTTATGTGTATAAGTGTTATTTCATGTAAATAGCATGCCCCAAAATAGAAATGGGAAGCTTTGTTCTCATAATTAATGGTCTTGCAATTAATTGGAGGTGTTTTATTAAAGATTTTGCTAAACCATTTTGTGTATGTACATGAGCAACTAGGTGTTAAACAGTTATTCCAACTGACATACAATAGTCATTAAAAGCTTAGGATGTAAATTCACCTGCATTATCAAGACAAATTGTCTTGATTGCATAATCTAGAAATTGTGCTCGTAGCCAAATTATTTGAGCAAGTAATCTTGCAAATGCTACATTACGGGCAGATAATAAGCAAACATGTGACCAGTTGGTAGATGCATCTATTAATACCATAAAATATTTAAATGGTCCACATGGTGGATGGATAGGTCCATATATATCCCCTTGAATACATTTTAAAAAAGCAGGTAACTCCTTCCTAAGTTTAGAAGATGAAGGTTTAGTAACCAACTTGCCTTGACCACAAGCAACACATGAGAATTCTTTAGACAATATAATCTTCTAGTTCTTTAACATATGTCTTTGTGAATTCTCAATAATTCTTCACATCATTATTAAACTGGATGGCCTAACTAGTCATACCAAACTTTAAAAGTTTCTTTGTTAATGAACTTCTAGTTCATTGTACCATTCACTTCAATTGTACTAATATTTGTATAATATAAACCAAAAGAAAGATCAGGTAACTTTTCTAATACACATTTTTTACCTACAATAATTGAAGTAATATAGAGATATTCTTAATATGGTAGCCATTGCATCAAATATCTTTAAACTTAACAATTTCTTTTTGATTTAGTAGAAAATAAGACATCATCAATAATAAATTTTGTCCCTCTAGGAAACAAAATATTAGATCTTCCAAATCTACCAATGATATTTATATTGTCTAATATTGTAGTAACACTGGCTTCCATTATTTTTAAATTTGAAAAATATGTTTTATCTTTCAATCTAGTATGTGTTGTTACACTGTTTGCTAAGCTTATAACCTCACCAATGATATTAGGACCAATTAAATTATGAAAAATATCCATGTTTCATTAAACAAAGATACATGATAAGTTTTAATAGAATAAAGGAAAATAAAATAAAATAAACACCAATTAAATTATGAAAAATATCCATGTTTCATTAAACAAAGATACATGATAAGTTTTAATAGAATAAAGGAAAATAAAATAAACACACCAACATTAATAAAACAAGCAAAGTATAATTATCAAAGATGAATATTTTTCTCCTCATTTACAAGATTAATCTTGCCACTAGATAAATTATCAATATTTCCATCAAAGAAATATGCAAAATCTAAATGTGTAGTTTCTAAAGAATCAGAGTGATAAGCATCATCTTGACAAGTAAAGTTTGCTTCAATATGTTTCCTTTCAATAAGGCTTGGTAAAGCTCAACTAAATGTTTTAACGTATGACAGGTATGTGACCAATGCCATTTCATTCCTTACCTATAATAAACAATTTTCAATATTTGTTAGGGATTTTTATTTTATGAATTTTCCCCACTTCTTGCTTCACTTCAATAGGTGTGATTTTCTTATGCTTTGACATATTATTGAAATGACAACCATGAGGTTGAAGATTATTTCATCCTCAACAGTGTCCCCTTTCACGCCCATGATCATATTCTCGATTATTATATATAGTAGTATTCACTTTAAGGAATGGATTAGAACCCGTTGGATGTGATTTGTGGTTTTTCATTAAAAGTTCATTATTTTGTTTGGCTACAAGAAGACAAAAAATCAATTCAGAATATTTTTTAAAACCTCTTTCTCAATATTGTTGCTATAAGAGCACATTTGAGGCATGAAAAGTGGAGAATGTTTTTTCTAACATATCTTCCTCAATAACTTTTTCTCCACATAATTGTAAATAAGAACTTATTTTAAATATTGAGGAGTTATATTCACTTATGAACTTAAAGTTCTGTAACCACAAATGCATCCAATCATAATGAACATTTGGAAGAATCATAGCTTTTTAGTGGTCTTATCTTTTTGTCAAACTTTGCTAAAGATTAAAGGTATCTTTTACAGTTAAATATTCAAACTTCTATCCCTTATAAAGATGATGTCGAAGAAATATCATAGCCTTAGCTCGATTTTAGGTAGATGCTTCATTATTTTCTTTAGTGGTATCTCCAAGACCCAGGACATCTAGATGAATTTCAGTATCTAGTATCCATGATAAATAATTTTTTCCACAAATATCAAAAGCCACAAACTCAAGTTTTGTAAGATTTGTTATGATAAGAACTGTCACAAAAAGTAATAATTAGATAACATCGTAAATTTAATAATACAATTTGAATTTATAATTATAAATATTCTAATTAAACATGAATATTAATTATTTATTAGTTTGTTATTTATGATAAAAGAAATTAAAAATAACAAAAATAATCAAATATAACATGCAAATAATAACTACATTATAATATATAATATAAATATAACAATAGGAAAAAAAATAATATGTAAAACATAAATAAAACATCCTTTGTAGTATAGACAATCATTAGAATTTTTACTTTAAATTTGAATGTTAAATGGAATGAATTGGTAGAGTCTCGTGTAGGTAACATGTTGTAAAATAAAGTAAATCAAATTATGTAGAAATAAACAATAGAAAGAATAGTTATCTTCCTTATTTCTCATCAAATGCCTTTATTTATAGGCTTACAACTTTAAAAGAAGCACAACATAACTTATAAGAATTAAAGTTGTTGGCCCTTGTGCACCAAGAAGGGGGTTGAATTGGTGGGAGATTAAAAAATTTTGGAGGCAAGGTTAAGTGTTAAGAGAATTGAGAAGTAGAAGCAATAAAGACAAGATATTTATAGTGGTTTGGATGTTAACAAACCTTATATCCACTCCCCAATTCTTCATAATTGGGTATTTTACTAAACTATAATTGGTGTTTCTAAACTCACACTTAACTTATACAATTTGTGTTTTATAGCTCACACACAACCCTTATACTTATACATTGTGTTTCTAGGTTCACATAAAACCTCACTCAAGTATTTTGAACAGACTCACACTTCAAATTTTACAAGAGTTTTGGAATCTTAGACTAACTCTCAACCTAATTACAAAGGTGTTTAATGCTAACACCAATCAATCAAGAATTCAAAAAGAATAAGAAATTATGAAGCAAATTTGCAAGAGTTTTGTTACAACAAATTAAATTCTCTTACATTTACATATGTTTAGTAGAGTATTTATAGGCAACATCTACCAAAGAAATATTACTAATAAACTATGTCTAAATCTATAAGGTAAGCTAGGCAAATTTGCATTAAATTCCTGTCAGACATAAGTTGCAGTCATGATTGGTATTTTGCGGTTGCTATTTTCCAATTTAGAGGTAGAGAACCCTGTTTTGTGTCTAACGGCTAGTCCACGTGTTAATGTGCTATTGGTTCTCCAAGAAATATAGTCCTTGTGTTCATTTGTTCAACCACAAATCACAATCACAATTGATGTCCTTCTTGTTCACAATTGAGACCTCCAATTTCTCTGTTTGGTGCGGAGAAAACACTTTCTTTGGTTGTGGTCACGACAGATGCTTCGCCTCGTGAATTTTTATATTCCAACGGTTACTTTGAACACTTGGCATGTTGTGGTTGCAGACTTGGTTCCCTCATTGCAACTATATAATTTATAGTCACGACATAGGACGCGAACAACACCGCGAATTCCTTTGTGTGACAGTCGATTTCCTTTGGCTAGATTGTGGCTATGATTTCCTCTACAAATTCTTCTAGTCTAACTTCATTCATCCTTATTGCAAGGTCGCAGTCGCGAATTACAGGTTTTTGACCACTAAATTTGGACGTCTTTCTCAAAGTTAGAGATTTAGTCTTCCATCCAACTTTCAATTAGTACTTATCAATCTTTATTGTTAACATCAAAAGAGGCTTTTGACTTAGGTTTGACCAACTTAGTCCAACAAAAGTTAAACAACAAGTTATGTATTGAAGGAAATAAATTTGGGAGTTCATAAGTGAAGTTAATGGATATCCATTAATATAACATTTATAACAAACTCTGTGTTTTGACATTGTTAAAACTTAAGTCCTATTAATTTTTTTATTAAATTTATGTGAAATGTCAAAATTACCCTTCTATCAATTACTTCAATCCAATAAGAACATAAGCAGCTCATCTAACTACAACAATGATAGAATGCCATATGTTAAGGAGTTGTTTGAAAAGTTTAAGTGTTACGACCACTACAATATTATCAAGACCATGATCCTTCTTTAACTCAAATCTTAAAAGTCTCAAGATCATCTGTGGTCCAATGTCACTGTCGCTTCTTCAATATGACATGAATAGTGACCACAACTACAATTTCACGTTCGAGAGGATTGAGTCATACCAAAGGATGTTAACAGATAGTTTTTGGAAGAATCAATCACATGTTGCCATGTGTAATAGCTATTAGACACAAATTGATGATCTTGATCGAGGCCAAGCAAAATCCAAAGTGAAAGTTACGTCGCGACCATGATATACCTATCTTGACCATGACATTTGTCTAACAAATGTTAAATATAGGATTTAGGTTCCAACTTTTAAGATATGGAGCTATTATTATCTCTAATGTCTCTTTGGTGGGAGTAACTTATACATACTCCGTTAAATGGACATAAATATAAGAGAATAATATTTACTAAGATAAAACTCTTACAAATTTATTTCTCAACTTTGTCTCTCTTAATTGCACTTTGTTATTAAAGTTGTAAGAAGTTTGGTGTGAGCTTAGGATTGGGTTTGAGATTGAACCAATAGAAAAGTCTTATATAGGTTTGAGTGTGAGCCTTGGAAAACATTTGTAAGGTTGTGTGTGAGCCTTTATAAAACACAAGTTGTAAAGTTAGGTGTGAGCTTTCAAAACACCATTTGATATTAGTGGAACATCCAATTGGAAGAATTAGGGAGTGGATGTAGGGTTGATTAACACTCAAACCACTATAAATCTTTATGTGATCTATTCTTCTACTACTTCTTTTAAAGTTTAAATCATTTATCTTTCCTCTAAAAATTTAAATTTCCTACCAATTCAACCCTTCTTCTTTATGCTTAAGGCCAAACCTTAAATAAAGCCTTAATTATGTGAGAAAAAATCATAGCACTAAAAGGAATCCACACTCACCTCAAGCCTTACTTTGATAGAACCGACTATTCTCATTGAAAGTATAGAATGAAAATCTACCTAGATAATGGTGTGGTGGATTTGTGGGACATTGTAGCAAAGGAATGGAATACTCCAACCAATGTGGTAAATGGTAGTGAAGAGCTAATTTCAAGGAAGAATGGGCGGAAGTACATAGAAGGTAGAATGGCAATGGTCATTCTCTTTAACACCCTATCAAGAGAGGAGATTCGTAGAGTGCAACATTGCTTGGGATATAGAAGACCTTGGAGAACTACCATGAGGGCACTGCACTTGTAAAATCAAGTAGATTGGAGATATATATGATAAAGTAGGAGCTCTTGAAGAACACAAGAAATCTTAAAAGCTTAAATGATCTTGTAAATGACTTGAGGAATTTTAATGAAGAACTCAAGAAAATTTTCAAAAATCTTTCAAAAACTTCATCCTTTCTTGATTCTTTGAGAAAAGAAAAAGATTCTTTTAAAGGTGAAGTCATTGAACTTAAAATTCCATCTCTAAATTTCATAAAAGGAAAAAAGCTTTGGATGCATTTATTGAATCTTACAGACTACCCTTAGTGAACATGGTTTAGGCTTCAATTATGTCTCTTCATCTATATCCTCTCCTACTACATTCATTAGAGCCTTTATATCGTAAACTTCTAGCATTGAGGTTGTTGGGAAGAAAAGTGCTCTTAGTATTAAGCCTCCCAAGCCTAAGGGCAAATGGAAGACTCCCCAAGGCTCAATAGCTAAGCCTCAATGAGCAAATCACACATACATGTACTCAAAGAGAAATGTCCAAACACATACACACACACACACACACACACACACAAACTTTTCTTCTACTCCTCACTCATGCACTTGCATGCATTCATATAACCAAAGTGTAAGAAAGCTTCCTCCTCATGCTAAGGTTGTTCATAAGAGAAAACTTATAAGTCTAAACTCCAATATCATTATTGCATAAAATATGGCCATATAAATGTCATTTGTTATATTAGGAACACACAACACAAATTGGAAGATCCTTCAAAGTTTAACCCCCTAAGGACCCCAGTATGCTTGGGTACCTAAATAAAGATGAAATGTTTTTGTTTTGATGGAATGCTTGGAAGCCACCAAAGAAGATAATGATTGGTATATCTATAATGGGTGCTCAAAGCATATGATCAAAAATAAAAAGCTATTCATAGCCACTAAAGAAAAGATGGTGGCAATGTCACATTTGGAAACAATACTAAAGTAAGGTAATTGGCATTAGAATTTTTGGTAAGAAAGGTTGTTCTCTCATTGATAATGTTCTTTTAGCTAAAGGATTGAAACATAATTTATTGAGTGTAAGTCAATTATGTGAAAAAGATAATAAAGTCACCTTTGATCCTAAAGAATACTGAGTTGCCACCTTGGTAGATAAAAAGGTAGTCTTTAAGGGTGAAAAGAGAGGCAATACCTATCTAATTGACTTAGACAATATAACAAACCAATCCTTTAAGTGTCTTATCTCTATTAGCAATGAGTCTTGGCTTTGGCATAAAAGACTTTGACATGCTAACATGGAGCTTCTACAAAGTTTGTCAAAAGGAGAGCCAATAGAAGGTCTTCCAAAGCTCAAGTTCTCAAAGGACAAGACATATGGACCTTATCAAATGGGGAAGCAACACCAAACATCCTTCAAAGAATGTTGTAAGTTTATCTAGGCCTCTTCAACTTATTCATATAAACCTAATTGGACTTACTAGGAATGCTAGCTTAGGTGGTAAGCATTATGCATATATACTTATTGATGACTACTCTAGATTTACCTGGGTATCCTTCTTTGATCATAAGAGTGACACTTTTAATGCTTTCAATAGTTTTGCTAAAAGAGTTCAAATGTGAAAGGTTACTTCATTTCTTCTATTAGGAGTGACCATGGAAAAGAATTTTAAAATAAATCTTTTGAAAATTATTGCTTATAGAATGAGATTTCTCATAACTTTTCTACTCTTAGAACACCACAACAAAAATGGTACTATATAAAGGAAAATAGAACATTAGTAGAGATAGCTAGAACTATACTTAATAAGTATTCTTTGCCAAATTACTTTTAGGTCAAAGCCATCAATACCTCATGTTATATTACAAATTATGTTTTCAAAAGACTTATTCTCAACAAAATTTCTTATGAGTTTTGGAATGGGAGAAAACCCAAGCTTTCATATCTTAGAGCATTTAAGTGGAAATGCTACATACTAAACACTAAGGACAACCTTAGAAAATTTGCCTCAAAAACCAATAAGGGTATCTTTCTTGGCTATTCCACCACTAACAAAGCCTATAAGGTGTTTAACAAAAAGACTATGGTGGTTGAAAAGTTTATGAATGTTGTTTTTGATAAGTCTAACAAACTTGATCTTGGGAAAAGTTTTTTTGTTGACAATCTTATAGGTGACTTTAAAAGTTCAGGCTTGATCCTATTCCTAAGGAAAAGGTTATTGATCTTGAAGACAATGACCTACCATAAGAAAAAGTACAAAATCAACAATAATAAGAGCAGAACCAAGCTTAAGAACTCCCTAAGGATTGTAGATGCTTTAAGCATCATCCAAAATATCTTATCATTAGTAAGACATCCAAGGGAATAAGTACAATAGCTCAATTATATGCTTTAAATAATCATCTTGCCTTTTTTTTTATCAAGTTGAGCCAAAGTCAATTGATAAGGCTCTTGATGATGAAAGTTAAGTGATTGCTATGCAAGAGGAACTCAACCAATTTAAGAGAAACAAAGTTTGGGATCTTATTCCTAGACCTGAGGAACACCCAGTTTGGGACACAAATAGGAGTTTAGGAATAAGCTAGATATGCAAGATTTTATAATAAGAAACAATGCTAGATTGGTTACTAAAGGATACAACCAAGAGGAAGGCATTGATTATGATTAAACCTTTGCCTCCGTTGCAAGATTAGAGGCCATTAGAATTCTTTTAACATTTGTTTATCGCATGAATTTTAAGCTCTTTCAAATGGATGTAAAAAGTGCATTTTTAAATAGTCTCATTGAGGATGAAGTTTACGTTGAACAACCTCTAGGTTTGAGTCTTATGATTTCCCAAATCTTGTTTTTAAATTAACTATGGCCTTATATGGTTTGAAATAAGCTCTAAGGTCTTAGTATGGAAGGCTTAGTTCATTTTTTTATAAAATGATTTTGAAAAAAGCAAGATTGATACTACTTTGTTTATGAAAAAACATAATAAGGATACATTCATTATGCAAATTTATGTTGATGATATTATATTTGGTGCTACTAATGAATCTCTTTTTTAAGGAATTTGTTAAGTGTATGTCTAGAGAATTTGAGATGAGCATGATAGGTGAGCTCAAGTTGTTTCTTAGTCTTCAAATCAAGCAAACCAAAGAGGGCATTTTTAGCAACCAAGCTAAGTACACAAAGGAGCTACTCAAAAGGTTTGTCATGGATGGATGTATGTAAGGTAGCCAAGACTTCAATAAGTGTAACTATCAAGCTAGACAATATGAATTGGGTACGTCCATTGATGAAAAGAAGTATAAAGGTATGATTTGCTTACTCCTCTATCTTACTGCTTCTAGACCTGATATTATGTATAGTGTTTGCTTGTGTGCTAGATTTCAATTTTGTCTTAAGGAATCACATTTGCATGTTGTTAAAAGAATTTTACAATATTTACATGACACATTGCATTTAGGACTTTTGTATAGTCTTCTTGGATATTCAAATACAGATTATGCAAATAGTTTAATGGATAGGAAAAGCACTTCTGAAAGTTATCAATTCATAGGTGAATGTTTAGTTTCTTGGTTTAGCAAGAAGCAAATATTGGTTGCTTTATCCACCTCCAAAGCAGAATATGTGGTGGCAGGTTATTATTGCACTCAAGTTCTTTGGATGAAATAACAACTCAAGGATTATGGCAAAGATGCTGATCACATTCCTACCAAATGTGACAATACAAAGTGTAATAAATCTTTCTAAGAATCCCATCGAACATTCAAGAAGCAAACATATTGACATTATACATATTGTCCAAAGTAGTAATGTGGTGCTTGAGTTTATTGACACCAATCACTAATAGCAAATATTTTCAATAAACTCTTTAATGAAGAATGGATGAACTTCATTAAGAGGGAACTAAAGATGCTAGATGGAAACTCCCTAAGGTGAAAGTTGATCTCACCTTGTGCATCTTACTATACTTGTCAACATTAATTGATTGTTTGGTATGATGTTAATTATATGATAACTTATTATTTTGGATATGGTAGATGTGTTAATTCATTGTATAATTATGCTTTTTAAGCCAAATTGCTTGAATTAATCATCATAATATTAATTTGACCACACCAAGTTTAGGCCAAATGAGTTAAAACTTGTTTTCAAATGTTTTTTCAAAGAGGCTCTCAAAGTCGTGATAGAGACCTATAGTCGTAGTTGCGACATACAAGGCATAACTGCTTTTGACAATTCCTATGTTGCGATTGTGATAAAGTAGTCATCATTGTGGCATTTTTCAAATTTCAAAACTATTGACTAGTACTTCATTTTTCCTGAGGATTTTATAGTCGTTACTCATAATTTTGTGGATGTAGCAGTCGCAACATGCATGTAGCAACTGCGACCACTAGTAATCACTAGGTAATAACTGTTTTGTCTCTTAAATGGTGTAATTTCTTTATTTAATGCATTTTAACTATTTTTTGCCTCTTCTTCACCCCACTTCTGCCTATTGAACCCTTTTTTACCCCCTCTGTCCACTTTTACACCATTTCTCGTTCTTCTAACTCTTAAATTCTCATCCCTTCTTTTCATCCTCTACCTTTATCCTCTCCTACTCATCCATTATCCTCTATGGGTCTAAAAAGGCTCATAAGATTAGAAAAAGGAAAAGACATAGCCCAAACCTCCTCTCTTCATCTAAGAACTTCTTATCTTCCCTTTCACAATATGGAGTCACCAAGGAGAAGAAAGATCAATTTGCAGCCAATAAAAAGAAACTCATTTAATCTAATCGCATCCCTTCAAAATTCATATTGGTTACTCTCCACCTTAAAGAAGAGGTTAGAGGTTTTCTCAACAACTTAGGATGGATCGATATGGCTTATCGAAATGAACCCAGTTATGAAGTGGTTATTTAAGAATTCATGTACACATTGCAGATCCACAATGATGTTTCCTCTGAACTCAAAATGTGTGGTTTAGTGTTTAAATGTTTTGTCAAAGAATACTCTATTTCTTAATCCTAACTTTGCTCTCTTTTCCATCTTCCTCTTAATGACCAAGACCCATTCAACCTCTCCTTTATTAACTTCATCTGCTATGATTTCTAGAAAGAAATTTCCAATGAAAATAGGCATAATCCTAAGAAATCAAATGCCAAAAACATCAAAACCTATCTCATTGGATCCTTCATTACATCATCACTTTTTCCCTCGATGCAAGGGGTGGTGGCAATGAAAGGGTATCCCAAAAGGATCTCACCCTTCTTTACTGCCTAATTTGCAAGGTGCCTATCCAAACCAAAAGGCTCCTCATTGATCAACTAGCACATATGAGGAAGAATAATAAGTCCTAATTTCTCTTTCCATCTCATGTCATTGTTATATATAGGGAAGTAAAGGCTTTAACCCCTAAATTTGAAACCTCTGTTCTTGAACTCATCCTATGTTATGACCCTAGCAAACATCTTCTTGACCTCACCTATCTATTAAATGCCAAAGCAATTAAACGTAAAATATATGAATATATGTTTGGGGCATAAGGAGTAAACATACAAGAGGTATCCCATGCCTCTAAAAGAAAAAGGTTTACCATTGAAGAAGTGAGGGAGTGAACCTCAAAAAGAACGAACACAAGACATCAAGGGTAAGCACAAAGCTAAGGCCTCATCCTCTAAATCCTCTTCTAAAATCTCTCTTTCTTCCATCAATCAAAAGTTTGACAAAGTGATAAGAATGATCAAAACAAGGTTCCTTCTTCTCTCTCACTTTTGTAGTGATTTAGTTGACCTTCAAGAGACAGTTGGTGTCACACCATGCCATCTTCCTGATTTTCAAGAATGGGAAGACACTCAAGAGGAGGAAGGTGCCTAAGAAGAAGGAGGAGATGAAACACAAAGAGAAGATGATGAAGAAGAAGAAGGAGATACTAAAGAGCTTGAAACAGATGACAGTGACTCCTCTTCTACATTCTAGTTCCTTTTATTTTGTCTTATTTTCCTCTTTTGTTTTGTTTAATCTTTTTTATTATGGCCTAAGTGTGTGATTAAACATTATATGCTGGACTTGTTTTATGTATTTATGTATTCCTTTTTTAATGAAAGTTTGATTTATGTTATGTTATATATATTATTGCTTGAGTTTAAGTATTATCCATTTTTTTAATATATTGATGTTACTTTTTTAGTAAAAATTCTATTTATGTTAATCTAATTATCAACTGATTGCAATTATATCCTTGAAATTATTTTTAAAACTACCATTGTAATTGAACTTATGCTCTTCTCTCTCTCTCTCTCTCTCTCTCTCTCTCTCTCTCTCACTTTTTGATCTTGAAAAAGAGAGAGAGAACATTACTTGCAAAAGGATAATTTTAAACTTAGTTAAAGAGGAGCATAAATTGAGGGGGAGCATTTCAATGATTTCAACTTTGTGGAGCATTTAACTTAACATTTTCTTTATCTTATTATTATATCCAAGGGACTTTCTCTTATCTATAGAATTTAAAATCCTTTACACACTTAAGAATACACTTATACGTCTTTTATACTTTGCATATTCAATCTAGGTTATCAAAATGAAAAAGGCAAAGATTGTTGGACTAGATTGGTCAAACTATGTCAAAACTCTCTTTTAATATTGACAACATAGATTAAAAGGAACTAAGCATCTTCTTTAAGTGTTGTGATGATAGAAATAAAGTTAAAATATCATTAGATGTCGAATGGTGAAGAAAATCCAAAGTAGATCCCTGGCCGCAACCATAACCTACTGTGTTGCGACTGCCACCATAACAAAACTTGGAACAATTTTAGACAGTCGAATTTTTGGTCAGCATCTTAGTGTCAGACATGAACGTGACACTTAAATATTCATTGATGAACTCTTGTGCACCAATGAAAGAATGCCATGTGTTAGAGTCGTTTAAAAAGTTTAAGTGTCGCAACCGCTATAATATTGTCAAGACCGCGATCCTTTTTTAACTCAAATCTCAAAATTCTCAAACTCATTCATGGTCTAATGTCAAGGCCACTTCTTCAATACGACATGAATCACGATTGCAACTACCATTTCGAGTCCGAGAGGATGGAGCCATAATAGAGGGTGTTAACAAATAGTTTTTTGAAGAATTAATCACATGTTGCTATGTGTATTGGTCGTTAGACACAAATTGATGATCTTGACTGGGACTAAGTAAAATTCAGAGCAAAAGTTACATTGCGACTGCGATAGACTTGTCTTGATCGCGACCTTTATCTGATAAGTATTAAATACATGATTTAGGTTCCAACTTTTGAGATATGGAGCTAGTATTGTCTCTAACATCTCTTTGGTGGGAGTAACCTATAAATACTATACCAAATTGACATAAATATAAGAGAATAACATTTACTAAGGAAAAACTCTTGCAAATTTATTTCTTAACTTTCTTTCTCTTAAGTATACTTTGTTATTGAAGTTGTAAGAAGTTTGATATGAGCTTTAAATACCCTTTAGGTTTAGGTTTGGGTTTGAGAGTGAGCCAATAAAAAACTCTTATATAGGTTTGAGTTTTAGGCTTGAAAAACATTTGTAAGATTGTTCATGAGCCTTTGTAAAACATAAGTTATGAAGTTAGGTTTGAGCTTTAAAACATCATTTGATATTAATGTAACACCCAATTGGAAGATTTAGGGAGTGAAGTAGGATTGATTAACACCCGAACTAATATAAATTTTTGTGAGATCTATTCTTCTTCTCTTCTTTTAAATCTTAAATCACTTATCTTTCCTCCAAAAATTTAAATTGCTCACAAATTCAACTCCCTCTTCTTAGTGCATAAGAGCTAATAAAAAAAATCAAGATGTTTTTCTTAGTACAGTAAAAATACGAAGTTTTAGCTTTTAATATTATTGATTTTTTCCCTAACAAAGCATTAAGAATATTATTCTATATACTAAAGTTGAATTGTGTGGCACTATTCATTCACTTTTTTTTTTGGTTGAGTCTTTAAATTTGATAGCACTGTAGTGCCACCTCACTTCTTTTTTTTAAAAAAAAATTATTTTCTTTTTCTTTTATCTTTACAATTTATATATATTAGATTGTACTGTTTTTAAAACAGTGTCACCCAATTTCTCTTATTTTTTTAATTTTGATTTTCTTTTTTATTTTATTGGTACAATTTGTATATTATATATATTGTATATATTATTGATTATCAATTAATAAAATCTTTTACATAATTTTATTAAACTTTACTATAATTATCACTAACTTGCACTAAAGTTGAATCAGGTGGCACTTTAACTAGAATAGTGCCATCCAATTTTGTTCACTTTTTGTTGAGTTTTTAAATTTGATAGTAATGTAGTGCCGCCTTACTTCATTTTAAATTTTTTTTATTTTTTCTTTTATCTTTACAATTTATACATATTAAATTGTACTGTTTTTAGAACAGTGTCACCTAATTTCTTTTATTTTTTTAATTTTGATTTTCTTTTTTTACTTTTATTTGTATAATTTATATGTTATATATATTATATATATTAGTGATTATCATTTAATATAATTTCTTACATAACTTTTACGAACTTTACTATAATTATTGCTAACTTTTAAGACAATTTCAACATTTTATTCTCATATTGTGTAACAACTACAATTATATTATTACCATTTTAATTTGCTTTTCCATTTTTCTCCAAAATTTGTTATACATATTAGTTATTAGTCAAAATGATTACAAAATTTATACTTTGTATAATTATCATTAATTTTTAATATAATTACAACATACCAATTCTCTCTCTCTCTCTCTCTCTCTTTATATATATATATATATATATATATATGTGTGTGTGTGTGTGTGTGATATTTTTTTTAATTTATACATCATTTTTTTAAAATTTTATCTATCAATGCTATATATCTTTTAATTATAAAAAATCATTATCTTATCGTATATCATTATTTTTATAACAGTGGCTTGTAGTTTCTCTTAATAATCATATTTGTGACTAGTTTATTGTTTATGTTATACATGTAATATAGCATATAATTGATATATACTAAAAAAAAAACTATCTCTTTTTTCTTCTATTTCTTTTTTATATATTTTAATTTTTTCTCTCTAAATTCAATTAACTATATATATTATTAGCAAATATAATATGTCATAAATAATTATAGTTATCATTAATTCTTAATATACTTATAAATACTTAAATTCTATTAATAAATTTATTTAATAATAAATTTTAATTTAAAAATAATTATTAGTAGATTTTTATAGGATTGTAATATACATTAGTTTTTGATAAGCGTTTTACTTACTATTAAATTATAGTATAATAGAAAATTTTTTATTTATATTAATAAATTCACTAACTTTAATTTTATTTAATAAAATCATTCATACAATATTTTTATAACAGACTTAACCACAAAAATTTATAAGAATTCAAGATTTTTAAGTGATAATTTATATCACTTTTGTGTACTTTATGAACTATATTAAAGAAAGTTACTTAGTCATTATATGATAATATTACAAATATTCTATCAAAGATAATAATAAGATTTTGTTGTAAATATTTTCATATGAAATATTTATTATGATACTAATGAAAGTTTAGTACTTGAATGGAAACGAATGATAAACATAATAGTCATAAATATTTTTAAACTCAGAACTAACATAACATAATCATAGTAAATAATTTATTTTGATTATTTTGTGTTTTTATACTATAGTCAATTTTTTATAATAATTAGATTTTGAATTAAATTATATAATTTCACAATTTTAAATATATTTTAATATCATTAAGTTAAAACTCATTTACATTATAATTACATTTTAATGTCAAAAAAATATTTTATGCAACGCACAAATACTTTAAGCTTGTTAAACGCTAAAACTAAAGAACTCACATATACATATTCTTGATTGATTCTAATGTCTAACAAAACATCAATAATATTTTTTTAAAAAAAATTGACAAGATCCACAGGTATAGAGTCTTCTGTATTCCATATCTATAGCAAACGCATATCAATCTTGGGCCAAGCAATTAGGCACATCTATCATCCACTCCGACAGCATTACACCCCTCGCGAACCACCTCCTCGCCTCCGTTCCTTTCAGCTTTGACACATCACAGACATTCAAATCCTTGGACAAAGCTAGTCTAAATTTCTTCTTGATTGTTCAGTTCATGTTTGGTTTGTTTATGTTAGGTGATTTAAGATTGCAAAGAAAGGACGGTGAAGGCTAGGGTTGAGTTTGTGATTGAGCGTTGCAACGGCTTTGTGCTTGTCGTGAAGCATGTGGTCTCTTTGCCTTTATTAACCAGCGATTGCGGCTCTCCTGAACCAATATTGGAGATTGTGCATGATGCCATTTTTTGCTTATTCCTCTCTAGTCTCTGCTAATACACCACCAGAAAAGAGAAGCAATTCGATGGCCATGGATTAATTGGTGACAATAAGCCATAAATGCATAATGCTGAAGGCTATACTTTTCTGTCAAATCATCAAGGGATAAAATTCCTCCGATTGAATCAAAATATTTGTGGCGGCGGATGTCAAATACAAATGTCCCAAACCCATAACAGAAACCATTGCATTGAATTGGAATCAAAGACGAAGAGAGAAAATGGGTGGCGTGAATAACAAGGGGAAGGGGCGGTTGTGAAAGGCGAACAGGAAAAGACGACTAGTGGTGGATGGCTCTGAATATTGAAAGGTGAATGGCTAGATAGGTTGCACAGAAATACGGGAATGTAGAAATGAAAAACCCGAAAATGGACACAAGCACGACATTTTTCGAATATATAGGAAATAAAACATAAAAAATATATATATAAACAACACACACACACACACAATATATATATAAACAACACACACACACACACACACACACACATATATATATATATATATATATATATATATATATATATATATATATATATATATATATATATATAAAAAAAAAAAATTTAGTTTTTAGTAAAA
>CATIWR010594821.1:0-16826 GCA_949677035.1 Omphalea diandra
TTAACTAATTGGATAAGACAATTTTCTTACTGTAAATTGATCAGGACGACGTTTTTCTGAGCTAAGGAATTGCAACCGCATCGTAGCAACTTTCTCATACTCTTTCATTAAGATATAGCATGTCCAAAACGTAAAGGCATAGGCCATCACTATGTGTGTCCAGAATCTACAATAAAGGATTAAAATGATTGTTACCACATTTAGTTTGATAAAGCTAAAGAAGACGCAGGTAATAAACACAATCCTACGTATGAGTTACATGATATGATAATAACAGAGAGAACATCGCAGGATCAACTAAAGAACAAAACAAGTACTGAAATTGATAATTAAGAATTAATGATAAGCAGCTATTGGGGTAGTAGCCTAGTGGTCAAGAGTTCAAGAGGTCAAGCGTGTAAACTTAACAGTGACGACATCATGATCACAGTCCTTGAGTATTTGAAGAGTTAATAAGCAATCGGAGAGGTATAAAGGCAGCAGAAAGGGAAGATGTGTTTGTACCTTTGTGATCGAAGTGGGATATTCGAAATAGAAAGCTTGTCAATGTCGCTGGAAGTAACATTAGACAGCTTTGCTGCTAGCTCCAAGGTGTCATTGGTCCAATTAACTGGAACTAGGATAGCCCAAGCGAGGAATGCAATAGGAACAAAAATCTTAAGTCTGCATCACAAAAAAAAAAAAGCAAATAAATAATAGATGAAGAAAATAACCTAGAGCAGAAACAGCAGAAATGAAAATGAAAGTGGAGCATACCCTATAAGATAAATGCGCAAGTAAACAGCAGAATCCAAACCAGCATGGTCGATAAGCTCGGGCTCTGGCATTCTGAGCGCTTCAGGCATCCAATTGAGAAATCTAAGATAAGATCTGTAGTCTAAATTGACAAACCTCCGAACAAAGGTTCCAGAATGAGCAGGACTAGTTCTTAAGCCCTTAAGATACCATTTTGGGAAGTAAACCCTATCATTGAAGGGCTGAAGCCTTAAAATTGCAAAAGCTAAAAGGAAAATCAAAGCACTTAATAGATTGGTAGCAGCAGAAACCCCAATATCTCCTAGAGTCGCCATCTAAAGTTCTGCCTGCATAACAAGAAACAAGTGAATGGGAAGCTTCTAAAAATAAAATTCAGAAGAGGAACAGTCTCATTGCACAATAAAGCAAATTCTAGAATCCTTCGGTTGAGAAAAAAGAGCAAGTAGAAGAAAAGCTCTTTTATTTGAAAAAGAGGAAAAGGACAATATATTCTTACTTTGGTAACTAATGAGTGAATTCCTCTATCTGCTACGGTTTGTAAGTTTGCTTTTAGCTCAACAAAAGCAATGAGATGATTCGCTTTTCCCCACACTCTGTCTGGGAGAGGATAAGTAGCAGGCACGTCACCATATACGCGACGACGCCTTTACTTTGATTATAATGAAGAAATAACTAACAGATATATATATTTTTAAAGATAAGCTCCAAAAGTAGGAATCGTGGGATGAGCAAACAGTCGAGGGTATTGTTAATGTGGTTTCAGAGAGGGAGGCAAGTTGCTCATGTAAGTTTGGATATGACCCTTTTTTGGGATATTTACTAAGCTCACCCAACTGAGATTTATGAAAAATTGAGTGTGGAGCGAGCAACTATGTCGGCAACCACGTGGGATTTCTGGAATTTTTGCTCCAAAAAAAGATTGTATCTTACTCGTTGTTTAGGGGAGTAGAGTGCACTGACCAATAGAATAGTGTTGATTGGGTATTGATATGGGGAGTCGACCAAGTGAAATGGTGCCGCGTGGAGGCAGCGTAGGTTGAGTTGGTGTGTCCAAATAGGGACAGCTAAACCGGCTGGGAGAAAATGCAGAAAATAAGAAGGAAAGTGCTCGAATTCAACAACTGAAAAAGGACGTGCTGCTGCTATCCGGGAATAATAAGACCGTCCTTATTCAAGTTTTTTTTTAAAACAATAAAAACAATAGCGAGCATGCGGTGGCTTGCTCAGCTAGTGAAGACCGCGTCAAATCCGCGGGGAAGAGGAGGAATTAAACACCCTATTTTGACGTTTATATATATTCTCTGATTTTATTCACAATTTAATCCTCAACGTGAAACATACAGCCAAGCAAATTAGGCCTTTTGTCCTTGGGCTTATTATTATTATTATTATTTAAAGTGAGTGAATTATTATATACTAGAATATCTTTTTTTTTTTTTCCCAAATCCGGTCAAAGTTTTCCGCCGTTGTCTTAAATTGATGTGGAGTGTTATTACTAATCCAATTGCACATATCACTGTAAGAACAAATATGGGTTACGTGAATTCAAGTTTTAAAATGATAATGGAGAACTACGTTATGCGTGACGACACAGACCTGATAGCAACAGAAAGAATATAAAGTTGAATTTCAATTCCCGATCCGTAGAGAGTCATAATGTCCACACCACATGCGTCAATATTTATGACTAACCGCTCCTTTCTAGTTAATCATTTTCGATCACATTATAACCAGCAAAGATATACACAGACACACACAGATATCTTACCATCCAAAACAATTGATGTAGCTTTCTGCAGGATACATTATACAAGTCCTACACATTCGTTTTGGTTTAATGGCTACGTTTAGTATATTTAAATATAGTAACATCTACACTCCTGAAATTGTTTTTTTAAGGACATTATTGTTCATTTTACGTTATTAATTTGCATTACTAAAAGTTATTAATTAGAAATTATTTTTTCCCATTTTAAGTTTATTGAAAAAATAATATTTTATTTCTTTCTGCAGATAGCATCATGAAAATCCTTAAAACCTAAAATATGGTTACATTGCTAGCATTGAGTTGGACCAAAATGCAAATTTGGCGAGAAAACAGGCACGGCACCACTCAAGAACCGTCCATTCGCACCAGGGACTCATAACTAACCCGTGCCCCTGAGGCTGTGAGAATGCAACAGAGTCACAAAACATTACTACAACAAATCATGCCACTAACAACATCTGAAGTAGTTTAGAACCAAGCGACTTTCAGGAAAACTGAAGCCCAAAAAAAAAAAATAAAGGTTCAAGGAGCCTTGTCACTATTCTACGCCATACAGTAATTGAAAAATGCCATCAGCAGTTTCTTTGCAACCAATTGGCCAAATTAATTTTAATCACACGTTCAATGGCGCTTCCTACCACCAACTTTCTTCTTTCCCTGGTTTTTCTTTCCACTTCCCTTCTTCATCTTCCCTTTACTGACCATGTGATTACTGGAATCTTTAACCCTGGACGAACCTGTACTCAATAAATGCTTCACATCAAGTATGCCATTTCTGAAATGACCTTCACTTGACCTCAATACCCTGTCCTCAGGTTTGAGCTTCCCCATCGATCTTTTAGCACCACCACCAAAATTACCTCCAAACCGTCCAAGAATCATATTCTATAATATAGAACAGTCAGTGTATGCGCAACAAATTTTGTGTAGTAAAATGAATTAGCGATTCGGGAGCAATCACTTACTTCTTGAAGTATTTTCTCTTCTTTTTCCTTTTGTTTCTTCATTTGTACACGTGCTACACTTAAAGGCAATCTCTGTTTCTTTGGAGGCTGCATCAAAGACAAGCATACATAATGATAATATTCAGATAGCTTTTCCATATCCTTTGTAATTGAAAATATTACACTCTGCAAACTGCACAGCTGAGTGATTTGATGAAGAGCTTTTACCTTCCCACCAAGAGACACTACCTTCTGGTTCTCCAACTCCTTCCTCTCTTTCCATGTCATATGCGAGGCACCTGAATGGGGAGTGTCAAAGTCAACGAAAACACTGGAGGACAACTAATTAATCAAAGAGATAATAATTTCAAAAAATACAAATGCAAATGCAACGGAAGGAAACAAAATAATGCTGCAATGCATCCAAATCCTAATAAAGAATCATATGGCATTAGGATCAAACAGATTCCATATTTTTATCACTTTCAGTTGTCTATTAACAACAAAAATCAGTCAGATTTGGACCCCTATTCATCCCTCAAAACAGCAGCTTTTACCAAGAAAATAAATGAAATCACTAGGCACAAACTAATAACAACCAGCTAACCCACACGTTTTCTAAACCATAAGGAAAAACCTCAGTGTCCTCACCAGATATGGCTTTGAATGCAAAAACAAAAAAGATTCTTTTTGGTTTCTCATAGGGGCACCAAAAGTAATAGGTCTTGGAATTTTCTGTTATTGAAGTTAACTCTTGAATCTCCGCTAGAAGGCAGTTAGATTTTGAATCTCATCCTCCAACTCCAAAGATTCAATTCGCTGATAAACTATCTTTACCATTAAGTGCTAAAACTAAAAGGGTTAGGGATTGTAAGAGATCAAATCAAACCCAAATTAGGTTCTTAATGGAAACATGCTTCTACAAACCAAAGAAGCCAAAAGGCCCAAATCATATTTTCACTATGTCACTACAGCAACGAAACAAAAATTAATGAAAATAAAAAAATAGTAAAAATCCAGGACTATGCATGACAATTTAGGCGCACGAAGTAAAATACCTAAAAATTCAATGTCTTTCATAATGTTTCTGAAGTCCCATTGGTGTTCCTTGCTATCCATAGCATTGCTTGTTTGGTTTCGCTGCTTCTTCATTTTCTTCACTGCTTCAGTTGCAGCTGCACAGAGAAACTAAAAAAAAAAAAAAATGTAAGAAACCCTACCTTGCTACTTATACTTGCATAAATGGAGACGTCTAAAAGCTTTTATATATAAAATCACTAATCAGAGAGGAAGAGAACCGCAATCAGCTTAGGGATCTCTGGCTTTGGATTCAGCGCGAGGGATTTCGTTAATCATTTTGTTTGAATTGATTCGAATTACAAGGATTTATTGGTTTGTTTGAGGTCAAACGGCAGCATTAAGATATGTATATTGATGTCAAGAATTTACTCGCCGCTTCCTGTTTCATGACACCTTATATTACGGAGCAATCTTTAGCCCCATTTAACCAAACTAATAAAGCACAGAAAACATCCGAGCAACTGCTGTACCATGAAAGCATAACATACATAACATAACAGCCAATAAAATGCCAATTCTTTACATATATCACTGCACCAGGAGGCTGATAAGTATGCAGAATCATTGTTAACCGAAATAAAAGTGTAGGACCGAATTACATAGGAAAAACCTAAAGCGACGTGAAATCCAATCAATAAAACCCATGGCTATAACATAAAAAAAGGATTAAATACGAGACTGAAACAGAAAACTAACAGATATATCGCAAATTTTAGATATCATAAAAAAAAAAAAAATTCATTCTGCTAAAGTAAGCGAAGGGGAAAACGCATACAACTGCAAAAGAGGGATGGACGATAGTAACACAACAGGAAGTGCCGGAGGCAGACGTAGCAGAGCCAAGCGGATGAGGATGAGGATGAGGATGAGGAGAGGAGAGGCGAGTGTAACTCTCTTTTGAAAAGACGAGTAGAGAAGGAGTGAGACTGAAATCTTTTAGGTTTTTCTTTCAAAACGGGGACGTACGAAGTTCTGTTTAACTGTCCGTTATCAAATTGATTTCTTTGTTTGGGTTATATTTAGTTTTTATTACAGGGAGAATAATATTTCAATCGTCACATAAAAATAACATATTAATTTCATATATCTCCATCAGCGCAGTAATTAACATAGCAATAATTTCCCTCTAAAGGCATATTGAACTTATGCTGTAATTTATTGTAGTGCAGTGGGAATTAACAACTCCAATAACGAGAACAAGAAAGCCTCTTTGATTTTAAAAAGAATTTAATATTTTACTTCTTTTTTCTTTTCTTTTCTTTTTTTTCACTCCAGCAATAGTGCATTTGAAAAAAATTCTGCATAATTACTTTCAAACGCTTAAACCTACACAATATAATTCAATACTTTCAAACACTTAACCCTGCACAAAATGCTTCATCAGAAACCAAAATACAACAGATTTTTCTGCACAATTTGTAAGCACTTTCTATGTTTTTTTTTTTTTTTAAGTCTTATTTTATTTGTAAAGTTATTGAGCTTAATGGATGATTTTTAATGAATTCTAAATCCATAAAAAAAAATGTAGAATTCTAAAAGGTAGTCAAAATTGTGTGTTACCAATAAATTGAAATACTAATAATACTATTAATTATTAAGTCTTAAATAGGAAAGATAATAAAATGTTAATTCAAATTCTAATGATTTTAATTGAAAAATAAAAGAATGTCATTATGGTCATTTTGTAACACATTAATTAATGCATTTCTCTCTATAAGTATTTTGATTTAGATCAATTTGATCCAATTAGCAGTCCTTTTAAACTAATTATCATATACTTAATTTTCATTACGTGTGATTAAAATAGCTATTGAATATGCAAATTTATTTTTTTTTATTTTATATTTATATAAAAAATAAAATAAATCATATAAAGTTGTAAATAATTAAAAATTTTCTAGAATACATATAAAGTAAACTTTTTGATATGATTTTTCTTAATAAAAGAAATATTTCTTTGTAAATTATATTTCTAGTGTGAAATTTGTGTACTCTTATTAGTTTATGAGATTCATAAGAATTTTTGCGATAGATATTGAAATCTCTCTAAATAGTACTATATCACTGCACGAATAAAAAAATATTTTACGGTAAATAAATTTTAAAATTTGAAATTATTTAACTTTGAGTTTCATTGATGGTAATGACAAAACATAAGCATATATTTAAATTATTTTTTTGAATTCAAAAATAAATCCTTCATTTTTAATTGTAGAAAAATGAATTCTTAATCAAAAATATTTGTTAGTTTATATCTTGTTCCATGATTATTTTAGCATGTATGACATTTTCATAAAATTTCTTGCAAATCATCCTTGTATCATTACACAAGCTTAATGAATCTAAATTTAAATTATACTTTTGTAGTTTTTAAATATTTTAAAAATAAAATAACACTAACTTATCCATTATTTCAGTTATTTTAAATAATCATAAATTTCAAAATCAAAAGAATAATTAATTTTATAAAATATAATATTTTTCTAATTAAAATTTGTAACTTAAAATTATTATTGTCAATTTAAAAAATTATATGTTCTTTTATGTTCAAAATTTCTTTTCCTAATTAGTCTGTTCTATAAATAGTATATTATAGATTTCAAATATTACAAATTTTAAAGAATAAAATAATAAAGAAATATTATACATTCAATTGCAATTTATAACTCAATATTATTATTGTCCATCTAAAAAAAATTGTGTATCTTTTTATGTTCAAAAAGATTTCCTCTAGTTATCCACTTTTATATATAATATAGATATACTTTTTATGTCCATGATAGTTTTTTTTATAATTAGCCACTTTACAAATAGTATATTATAGGTTTCAAATATCAAAAATTTCAAATATTGAAATAATAATTAGTTATGTAAAGAAATATTCAATAAAACTTATAACTTTAGGTTATTATTATCAATTTACAAAAGTTCTATACTCTTGTATGTCAAAAAATTTCTAATTAGCCACTTTTATAAATAATAATTTTTACTTCACCTGATTATACGTAATTACAATAATTATTAGATATATAAATTAATCTTTTTTATTTTTATATTCATATTGATAAAGAAAATAAATTAAATTAAATTGTAATACATATAAAATAAAATTCCATAAATATGATTTTTTATTAATAAGTGAATAAAAAATAAGTTCAACATAAAATGATGAAAATCAAATTTAAAAATTGAATAAGAGTTGCACAAAATTAATAAAAAGTTAAATAAAAAATCAAGAAATAAAAAAAAAATTCATCATCAATCATCAATAAACATATTCAATGCAATAATTAAAAAATTTAAAATAATATTGTAATAATATTTTTATTTATAAATATATTTAAAAGAAATTATATAAAAAAAATTTTACCTTTATGAGAAAAATATTTTATTGTAAACTATTTTTTTAGTACAAAATTTTTGCATACAAAAATTTTTACAATGCTATATATAATTATTCATGTAAAAAATAAACTAAAATAAATAAAATTCAACATATGATATTATCTAACTTGAGTTTTATTAATGATCATGGTAAAATAAAGACGTATTATAAATTATTTTTTTAAATTAAAAAAGATATTCCTCATTCTTAGTTGGAGAGAGAGATTCTTAGTAAAAATACTTATTGCCTTATATTTTTTCTCATGGCTATGTTAATATAGCAATTTTTTTGCAAACCATCATTGTACTATTACACAAGTCATTTGATGGATCCAAATTTAAATTATATCTATTTTGATTTTTTAAATAGTTTAAAAAATAAAATAATACTAATTTAAAGTTATAACTATTTTGATCTTTAGTCCAATTATTTCAGATAATCACAAATTTTAAAAATTAAATAATATATATTATTCTAATTATTTCAAATAATCACAAATTTTAAAATTGAAATAATAATTAATTTTATAAATAAATATTATTCATCTAATTAAAATTTATAATTTAAGATCATTATTATCAATTTTAAAAAGTTTTATACCTTTTTATATCCAAAAAAAATTTCTAATAGTATAATATAAATTTTAAAATATCACAAATTTCAAAATTAAAATAATAATTAGTTATATATATATATATATACACACACACACACACACCAACATAACTTTGTAGCAACATTATTATTTATATAACTTCGAAGTTACATCTTTCTTTTTTAATAGCATTTTTGCATCTAATTAATGAGATAGTTATTTGTGTATCAAGTAAAATTATAAGCGTCTTTATCTTTAAAAAAATAAAGTAAAATTGTTATACAATTAAAAAGTTTTATAGATCACTTTATAATTAATTGAGTGTGCATAGTAATCATATGCATTCACTATTAAACAAGTTTATGCCTAAACTATATATCCTATCATGGATAAACAAAAAACTTATGCATTCACTATTAGACAAGTTTATGCCTAAACTATATATCCTATCATGGATAAACAAAAAACTTCGCCTTTTTCAGTTGTAATAAATAAATAAATAACCTTGCTTCTCCAAATTTGTTTCATTGCTGAATAAAGTCTTCAGATCATATGATCAGTGGATGTGAATATACACAATACTACATTAACTTTTAATCAAGACCAAACATTCTTTCAGTTGAGATTCAAATATCAATTAGTAACTACCTTACTAAACTATGCTACAAGCATTTAGATACAGCACTGCTAACATTAACTAACAAGAAAAGCTACCTTCCTGACATCAAATTGACAAGAGCTTGATTTTCGTAAAAAGAATCAACATCCCAATCCTCCTTTGAAGATGAAAGTGTCATAAGTGCAACCACAATTGACCTCATGCTTGGCCTTAGTTGAGGATTTTTTTGTGTGCAAGCTTTAGCTAGCTGGGCCATCTGTCAACATAAAACGACTATGAGATTATTACCTGTTGTTGGCATTATCAGCAACTATACTGTACTTCTTGCAATCCTATGACAACCAAATTTCACCTTACAAACCGAGTCAAATGGGTAGTCATTTCCAAGCTTAGGATCGACTAGTTTACGAAGATCTTCCTTCAGATCAGACTGACTCAGAACATCCTCAAACTGCAGCAAACCAACAATACAGAACTAGGTTAACGTGGCATCAGTACGGGAGGATATTAATGTACAGACATGCAGAAAAGAAAAGAGTAATCACCAAAGCGACTAGTCCCTTTGACCCTGTCACAATTTCATTTGTCTTGACAACAGCTTCCTCGGCAGATATAAGTTCATAGAGCACCACTCCAAACGCATATACATCAATCTTGGGTGAAACATCACCATACTGAGCATACCTGAACAAATATGCCAAGATCAATCAGACCACATTCTACTGTTCAAAAATTCAATACAAGTAGTAACAATCAAGATAAAAGAAGCAGTGATCGAGCATCAACTTTGTTGGTGGATGCTTTCTATTATGCATTCCCAATCCATGTCCTCTTGAACCGAAATTAGAGACCTTTTTAACCAAACATTGCTCATGAATTGATTTGTGGCCGACGACTTCATTGGATAACAGACCATAACAATTGCTAGCACAGAATATATCCTAATTCTAATGAAAAAAACCAGTCATATTTACAGGAATCATAGCTTCTATTTAAGCAATAGATGGAATAAACAAGCTGGCAAAAACTAACTCTGGTGGCATATATCCAAATGTTCCCACAAGACGCGTATGCATTAAAGCACTTCCAAGTAGCTTTGTTAACCCAAAATCTGCAACCTGTAAAAAAAGATTAGTTAGGTTCGGATGCTATGGTGAACTTCAGAAAAAACCACGTGAATGAAAGATAATGACAACCTTTCCACGAAAGTTTTTGTCAATCAGAATGTTTGCAGATTTGATGTCGCGGTGGATATATACAGGGACAGTAGTTTCATGCATATATTCAAGTCCTCTTGCAGAATCTAGAGCAATTTGCACCCTAGTCAACCATGGCAATGAATCCCTCTCTAAAGAAAAACAATGCCAAAAAATTTGTTAGAATCAATTGACAACGCATAAGCCACCAAGTTAATCAAGGAGTTGCGTTTTCTTATCTAATCCACGCAAATGCTGACTTAAATTGCCATTCTCAATGAGCTCATAAACCAAAAACAAGGAACCTTCAACACAATAACCGAATAAGCGCACCTGCCACAAATTTTTAAGGAAGGAATGCAATTGGAATAAGATGATTTAAGCACTATGATGCAAAATTAAGCATAGAGAAAATGAGCACCATACCAGGTTCAAGTGATGAACATGTGTTAAAACCTTCAGCTCAGCAAGAAATTCCTTTGATGCTTGCATATCCATCTTCTTTATTGCAGCTTTCTGCAGGACATAAGAGGAAAGACTAGAATGAGGGAATTTTAAGTAATGCCACAAATATAACATTTGTTTTTTGTTCTTTTTTTGATGATGCAGGGGAAAAAGCTTTACTACTATAACCTGGCCGCTTGGTACACTGATCCAAAGCCATCTTGTCCAATTTTATTGCCTCGCTAAAGTCATTAGTAGCCTCGGCAAGCTCTTCATATGAGAATTCCACAGATTTGTCCAGTGTAAAACCTGTAAGCCCCGTCGTAGCAACAAGAGCGCTTGCTTTTGAAATTTCATCCAGAGTTGTTATGGGAACTGTTTCTACGTACAGTGACGCATTTATTAATTAAAGTTTGAGAGTTTTAATTAACAGGTTAGCAAAATGGATGGAGGCAAGATAATTACCATGTCCATGCTGATTATAGTGGTCTTCATTTGTATCTGAGAGTAATGATTTTTCCACCTTAGGTTTCCTATAGGACCCAACATATATAGCAGATGCAAAAAGTAGACACCCAGCAAGACCTGCAATAGATATGCCAGCAATGGAAATTCCTGCTTGAAATGCCATAGCAACATAAGCTCAAGAAAACACAAAGGCATGCCTTTAAATTGCCGTTCCACCTTAAAGAACACAAGAAAACTTTAGGAAATACTCAAGGAAGACCTTACAGGCTGCACTGCATAAATAAGATAAAAAGGACAATTCTATGCAATCGTTAGACAAGTCCAAGAAGCCAAAGAAGAAGTAAATTCACATTCAACTCAAATTGGTTTTTAGGAAGATGATAAACTGGTGTATCTGTGCATCTTAATTCTTACCTTACTCGCAATGGAGGGAAATTAGTAGTTGTGTCTGCAAAAGATAGAAAAGAAAGGTCACAACGAAAAATATGTTCAGTGTTTCAATAGAATAGCTTTGGAAAGTTTTTGATCGGTTGTATTTGTAGTTATAGTTAAAATCTATTACTAAAGGAAAAAAAATTCTATTAATCATACACAGAGCAAATTCTCAGAAAATGAATTAACCAATGACTGACACGACTCAGAGCAAAGGTTTTATAAAACTTGTTTAAAATGGAAGCTTGACACTGAGCCTCTGTGACACAACTCCCCATTAGTCTGACGTCGGTGTGTCCAGCGTAAAAATAACTAAATCACTTTAAAACATTTAACTCTTGAATTCAACAAAAAAAAAAAAAAGACACTAAAATTATAATTAAATAAATGTTTAAATGACCTATTATACAAGTATTAGAAAGTCTAAAACAAATGGAAAACAAATCTTAATCTAAAGAAAAAAAAAATTCTTAAAATGAAAAGTGACTAGTTAAAAGTCAAAACTAAGGATTTTTAGTCTTGAAGATGGACTCAATAGGTTCAATTAAATAAGTTAAAAAAATTATTTTTGGCAACTCATTTAGAATTCAGATTTTCAATTCTTAACGTAAAGCATTCAAAAACTTATTTCCATTTGGATTGTGGATACTCCAAACAATTCAAAATTATGTAGTTATCTCCTCTACATCAAAGATAACATCAAATCGAACATAAATGTCATGTCACATATCTAAAACAATGATTAATATAGTCATGTACATTCAATTTAACTTAGAAAATGATTGGTTGATTTAAAAAAATGCCCATTTTTTGAAAGTTATTATAGTTTTCAAATGGTAGCGAATTGAAGTTTTTAGACCATATCAGTAGTCAATATTATTAATAAGTGCCGTTTGATGACTTCTTAAGTTTTTAATTACGGATCAAGAACCCCACCAGTTAAGGTTTAAAAAAAAAAAAAGCCATGCTTCACAAGTCAATTTTGTACTCTTGCTTTCATTGGCTTTATCGTGTTTTCCAAATGATTAAATTAATGAACACTGCTAATGATTTTTTCCAGGAAAATATGGTAAGACTAGATCACAAATCTACTAATCAAATAGGTTAATTCTTAAAATTTCAATTTTCAATGTATAAGGTGAGATTTGTATAATAATTTTTTCAGTAGAAGGGGCCAGCACCTTGAAAGAGACATGATTGATCAAAGATGCATTAAACAATAATTATGCTAATCTCCAAAACTGCAATGTTAAGTAAGCAACAAATGACCATGAATGTATATGATTCTTTCCTATTTTGTTTTAGTCCTCAACTTTAATAAAAATTTGTTAGTATAATCTAATGTTATTAGTGCCTAATATAGTAATGCCATAATTTGCTGGATACTAAATTAAAATGGTTTTACTTTTAGAATTTCATCAGTTCTATGTACTCTAAATTGCTAACAATGTGTTTAAATAAATATTTTTCATACTCTTAATTACATGCATAAGCACAAAGATAATACTAATAATATATGGAATGCGCCAAAGAGCCTAAGATTACATTATCAATACCGTGTTGACAAGGCTAACTTTAATTTCTGGCCTGGGCCTAGTGACTGTGAAATCAAATCAACAATTCTCAAATTTTCAGCAAATACAATACTACAAGAAGACAGCATATTCCATCTGAAAAAATTTTTATATGTGGCAGTCAACTTTGTATAAATTCAGGTGAGCCACCACTGTGGAAGTCTAGCCGGAGCTATGAATATCTTATTTAATCTAACTATAAACTATACTATTACATCTAAATTTTCATTTTCTAATACTATAAAATCAATGTTCCTGTAAAATCAGGTATCTCTTCAAATATTTTTTTTCAATATTATATGAAAGAAATACCCAATAAATTTTCATCTATTACTAGACTAACTAATCTACCATGACTTGCTTTGAGTCCATTATTCAGTGCAATTCTTTACATCTGTGGAGATTAGAAATAGACTACATGCTGTTTTAAAGAAAATTTTTAAGACATCAGACCTTTAAATTACCTGACGCTTGAAAAAATAACTTACTGTTTGCCGGCACGTAAACAATCCCAGTCCCTGCACTAAATTCATCCCCGGGTTGTATCTCTGCAGCAAATCGGCAGGTACGCCCGACTCTACTGATAGGGGCGACAAATTCTGGCCAGGACGAAGCGGGTATGTGGCGAACAATCCATATATTTTGGACACACGTTTATCTCCACAGGAGCAGTTAACGGTGACATTAATAGGAGCATCGTCAGGAATCCTGGTAATGTCATAAATGTTGACCCTATGAACCCAATCCCAGCTGGTAGGGTTTGGAAAGGCATTTCTTGCAATTATGTTGTAAGTATCGCCCAAGTGAGTGGTGCAGTTAAAGGTGTGGCCCAAGAAGTCGCCATTAAAGCAGTCACATGAAAAGGGTACATTGATTCTGCTGTGGGTTAGGATGGTATCTTGGTTTGGAACATGGGGATTGTAAAGGAGGATCTGAGGGATGTTTTGGCCGAAGAGGGTGCTGATGTAAGTGAGACTTACTCCTTCCCATACGTTGTAGGAGGCTAAGGCAAGGTCACACCCGGTTGTGCACTTGGCTTGGGTTTTCAAGGACAGGAGGACAAGTGCATGAAACACAAGGATTATTATGGTCATGTTTGTGGAGATCATTTATCTGTGAACAAGTTGAGAGCATTTGTTAGTTATTAATGATCAAGGTGTTTGGTACCTTCTCCTGTTTTGATGGGTTGAACTTTATATTTATACTAGTACGTGGGTTTAAGAAACTCTTGGGTCATCCTTCGTTGAATGCGAGTAACACTGGAATGAGGAAGAATTAAGACACTCCAGTCCATGACATGGTATGGTGTCGGTTCCTTTGCCATACTTTTTCTTATATAAATTCAATATCATTAAATAAAGGATTTAATTTAATAATAAATAATAATTTTCATTTAATTCAATAATATTTAATTTTACTTAATCTAATAATAAATAATTACTTTTATTTAATATAATGATATTGCAGCATTATATCGTAACAATATAAACGACTCTGTAGTTTTTATTTTTATGATTCATTTCCACCATTAGCTAATGATTAAAGGAATTTAAATTTTTTAATGAAACAAATTATTTGTTCAAATTGATATAAGCTTTTTTCCTGTTTTGAATTTTAATAATTGGGAGTTATTAATGTGCGGTTAAGAAAAGATGTAACCATTATTTTTTAAAACAATGAAGAACAACTACTCTTGTTATTTCATAATATATATCTTTTTAGAGTTGTGTATTTAGATTAAGAAAATAATTAATTAAAAATAATTTCAATTAATATTGATTAATATACCTTTAATTGTCATTAATTAATACACTAACATTAAAAAAATATTTAATTAAAAGAGAGAGAAGATAATGATGAAAATAAATTTTGAAAATAAGCAATTAATGTTATATTGATAATATAAAATGGCCACTATATTAAAACAAAATTTTTTTCTAAAATGATAAATATTGCGAAACAGACGAAGTATATAATATAATTGAAGATTAAGGAATGTGTGTGTTATTATAGTCATCAACACTATTTTTGTTTTTCTATTAATTTGCCACGGAAGATTAATTTTATGGATTTATTTTAATGATGTTAAATGCTATCATTAACTGTCCTTCGTTTTGCAGTCTTTATATAATTTTTTTTCTTTCATATAAAATTAATATATATATATTAAATTAAAATTATAAATAAAATTATTTTATGCCATACTTAAAAAACAAATTTTTTTTGAAAAAAGGGGTCAAACTACTAACAATAGTGGGGGACGGAGGGCCAAAGAGGTCATTAGACTGCCCTCAAATTTAAAAAATTTTTAAAGATATTTTAATGACTTCACACTTAATGCAAAAAAAAAAAAAAAAGAGTCTAATCTATGTGTGAAACAAGTTTAATGTGAACACAAGTTTCGGTTCTTTTTATTTTTGAGAAATCTCTTTCATTTTGTAAGTTGTATTTTCATTCTTTAAGTTTTGCAACTAATTTTTGATTATCTTATCTCTTATTTTCAAGAACAACCTAAGAGTTTTTTTTTTAATATAATTTTATATTTACAAATTATAATTTATTTTTACATTGAATTTGATTTATTTTCTCTATTTCAGAGTTTTTTTGATTAATTTTTTTTGAGACTAGTTAAATTATAGTTTTTAGAATCTGAAAATTATTCATTGCATAAAGTATTAAAATAAAAATAGAAGCATTATATGATTTCACATACTGTAATTTGTTTTAATAATTCAATATGATTCTAAGTTTGTTTCATTTTTCTTAGATAATGGAAATGATTTTATAAAAGAATATTATCTATTGTAAAATATCATTTTCATCAGTCAAAACATCTATTTTTATTTAAGTATTATCAAAACAAAATAATATTGATGTTAATTTAGAAAATGTTCCTATTGATTTACGACTATGACCTAATATAATAAGTTATTCACCTCACTTAATTGAACAAGTGATGATGTAAATTATTTATTTTTATATATTTCTAATTGGACCTCCCTGAATGAATTTCTTCCTTCGTAACTGCGTCTCATTTAATCAAACAAGCTTGAATTTCTTCTAAGAAAGAAAAATAACAGAGATGATAGAGAGAAGAAAAAGCTTAAAAAATATAATAAATAACCATTTGACAAGGATGGTTATCAAAAACTTAAATAATATCCAAAAGTATAAACCCTATAATATCAAAGTCTCCCACTAAAAAATATAGTAAATCAGAAATTGATTTTCCAAAGTCTAATTTATTTAAAAAAAAAAAGATTCAAAGATAAGAAATGTATTAAATTTTTTTAGTTTCTTAAAAAGTATTTTTTTTATTCACTAAAGAAAAGATTTTATCATGTTTTTGAATAAACCAATATAATAAACTATAGAAATAATGACAGATATTTGTGATTATGGAGTGCAAATTTTGTACGAAGCGCCTCAACCTATAAACAAGTTTTGGCTAATGATTCGTTTCATGGCTTAGGAGATGCCGACTTCTGTACTTAGTTGCTGTTTGGGTTATTAATTACTTCTCTCTGCCTATAATTAAAATTTGAAAAAAAAAACACGATTTTTA
>CATIWR010594874.1:0-19848 GCA_949677035.1 Omphalea diandra
CTTAGGTTGCTAGAAACAAGTTTTCTAGAGGTCTAGTTGGGATTTGAAGATCAAAACTCCAATACTTGTTTTGATAGATCTGGGCAACTATTCTCAAGCATACGGGTAAGGAATCTAATCCAACCTTGTTCGTATCAAAAGATCTTGCCCCACATATGCTTGTAGGTTTCGTACAAGATTGAATTGCACTTACCTTTTCTTAGTCAACTTCGATCCCATCTTTACTTACACAAATATTAAGAAAACAAGATTACTAGTGCAAAAAGAACAATTTTAAAGTTAACATATAACCTTTCTTTGTGCAAAACTTTAAAAATAGTCGTAACATGCTCTACTTGCTCTTCAAAAGATCTAGAATAAATAAGAATATTAGCAAAATAAACAACTACAATTTTTCCTAAGTATGCTTGCAAGACACAGTTCATTAATCTCATAAAAGTGCTAGGGTCATTAGTTAACCCAAAAGGCATAATTAACCATTCATACAAACCACATTTAGTTTAAAAGTAGTTTTTCATTCATCCCCTTTACGCATCCTAATTTAATGATAACCACTTCTTAGATCAATTTTTTAAAACATGCATGCACCATGCAATTATCTAATATGTCATCTAACCTAGGAATTGGATACTTATACTTGTTATCTTACTGATGGTCCTACAAATCAACACACATGCACCATGATCCATCCTTTTTAGGTGCTAATAAAATAAGAACCACATAAAAACTCATACTTTCCCTTACCAAACCTTTTTCTATTAGCTATTCGGCTTGCTTTTGAAGCTCCTTTGTCTCTTCAAGATTGGTTCTATATTCTAGTTTATTTGGAATTTAGGAGCCTAAAAAGAAATCAATTTGGTGTCAATACCTCTGAAAGGTGGTAATCCATTTGGCACATCTTAGGTAACCAATTTTCTTTCTAGTGGCTTTATTTCTTTAGTGCATGATCATCACTAATAGAAAAACATGTTAGTTACATATCTTTATATAAAAGCATAACCATAGGTGTTTTAGTTAGCAAGGCTTTCCTCACATCCTTCTCTTTTACAATAATAACTCTCTTCACACCCTCTCATTTTGCATGCCTCTCACTTTTTTTTATAGGCATCCCCTCCTTGCTCTATTTTTTCCACTCTAATCTCACACCTGTCTTTGGTTTTCTCACTACTCTTCTTTAGTCATGCCAATTTTTATTCCTCTTATTTATGAATGCTTTGTCTCTCTTTTAAGATTTTTTTAATCTTCATAGATTTGAGAAGGAGATAAAGAAGATAGCACAATATATTTGACCCCAAAATTAAACTCATACAAATTAGTAAACCCATCATGTTTTGCACTCCTATTAAATTGCTATGGGCACCTCAAAAGCATGTGACTAACTTGCATAGGAATAACATCACACAAAACCTCATCTTTATATTTCCCCATTGTAAATGCAATCCTAACTTGTTTGGTTACCTTAAGTTCCCCACTCTTATTTAACCATTGAAAATGTTAAGGTTTAGGATGTTTTAAGGTTGGCAAACCCATCATTTTAATAATATAAGTGCCAGTCACATTAGTGCAACTACGACCATCAATTATAATAAGAGATAAGTTTCTACTAATTATTATAAGACATAAGTTTCTATTAATTATACACGTAGCATGAAAAATGTTCTCTATTTGTTTTGATCATTTTTTAATATGGGCATTTAAAGATTGTCTAATCATAAATATTTCTTTACTTGTCACCTCATTGGGGTCCTCAAAATCTCCCACATCCTTAGCATCTTCTAATGGAGGCATCTAAGGGTCGGTTTCTACTCTATCATCCTCATCTTGACTTGTGATTTCACCATCTCTAAGCACCATGGTCCTTTTGTTAGGGTATTCTTGACCTATGTGTCCTCTCCTTTGGCACTTAAAAAACTTTATAGAGATTGTCTTATTGGGTGTTATTGGCTCAGCCTGGGGTGGATAATTGGGCTTCCCTCCTTCTTTCATGGGTGGATTGGCTTTAGGCTTAATGATGGACTTATCAGCAACTTTAAACCTGTTAGTACCAAAAGAATAAGAGAAATTGGGCCTAACAGTTTTATCCCTTTATTGTTTTTCCACCTTAAGGGCCAAATAGTATAAGTCCTTTAAATCGTTGTAGGGGTACATCTCCACTTGATTTGCAATGTCTTTGTTAAGCCCACTAAGAAACTTTGCCAATGTTTGCTCCATGGATTCTTTAATTCCGGCCTAATCATTATCACCTCAAGCTCTTAGTCATATTCTTCCACACTCCTAGCACCTTGTACAATCCTTTGCAATTTGTTGTGCCAATCTTATATTAATGGCTAGGTACAAATCTCTTTTTCATAACTCTTTTCATCTCTTCCCCAGTAACAATAGGATCATCCCCATATCTTTTTCTAGCATATTTTAATTTATCCTACCAAACAATAGGATATTCTATAAACTCAACAACAATAAGCTTAATTTTCTCTTCCTCAATATAGTTATGATAATCAAATATAAAATCTATCTTTTTTTTTATGATAGGTATGCCTCGGGATCCACTTGTCATTGTATGTAAGAATCATCATTTTGATGCCCCTAAGATTTCCATCTTGCTTGCTAGACCTTTTGGAAAGTTCCTCAATGGAATCACCATCCTCTTTATCATGTACGACTCTCCCATGCTTTGGTTGCCTTGGAATGGTTTAGGCTGCGTTGGAATTTGATGCATTGGTTTGTTAGCTAGCTTCTATCTTTTCTAGTTTGTCAATTAATTGTCTCATCCTTGCATGTATGTCCCTTTCCACCTTTTATATGGAATCACTTAAGCTTTTGAGGAGCAGCTTCAACTCAAGATCTCTTTCAACTTCCTTTAAATCTGTCATGGCTAGTAAATAATAAAAGAAAGACTCATAAAACACTGTTTAACGTGTTTACACTCAATTGTGGCCCTCACACTCGTGTTTAATTCAAAATTGGCTTTGACCCTCTTATGAACTTACAACTCTTGCCTTTTACCTCTCAGTATTTTTTTTTCTTTAAGTTATTTGAGGACTAAGTTACTTATGCCAAGTGAAGCTTATACTGAACACAAACAACTTAAAACTAGCTCTTAAAACACATAACAAATTAAGGAATTGAAAAGAACACAGTTGATAGCAAAAACAAAATTTTAAAGACCTAATCACAATTTAAGAATTTGTAAGGAATTTGAAGTTGCAAATTGGTATTTTGAACTCAAAAATATGGTAAGAATTAAGCCTAGGCCAAATGGAAAAACATGTTTTCAAATCGACTTCAATTGCAATCTTGAACTTATTTCTTTTCTTTTCCCTTTTTTTTTTTAACTTTTAGAAGCTAAAACAAACTTAGAATTGCAAGAAACACAAAGAACAACTCGAAGCCTCAAAAGAACACAAGGAAGCTAAATTTAGCACTAGTAGGGGTATTTTAGTAATTTTTCCCTCTCTTGAATTTAGCAATATGGTTCAGCCATATAGACCTAGAAACATTAAAAAGATGATTAGTAATAAAAAAACAATTTAGAAGGGAAAAGAATGAAGAAATTGCAAAAAATAAGATAAAATCAAGTTTTTCTTAATTTAAGGAAATTTTGGCAACTTCTAAATTTCAATGAATTTCTTGAGTTTAGTACTTCAAATTTGTAATTAAGGTCACAAGAAGGGTTAATTGATGAACAAATGAACAAACACAAATTTAAATGAAAGGAAAACACAAAATCAATGATTTTTCAAAGTTCCTTAATTTAAGGAATTTTTGCAAAAGTATGCAATTTGATGGAATTTGAATCTAGTTTTTCACTATATGGTTTATGATGACGACATAAACTATTTGAATGAATAATCAATGAAATGAAATTTATTTGAATGCATAAATTGAGTTGAGGCCGAATTAGAGAAGAAAGGTGAAAAATCTGATTTGATGAAGCTAAGAACAATGCAAGAACAAGAAATATATCTACCTTCGATCTTGAATTACCTTGGCTTTGATACCAAATGATATGAATAATGCTGGTTGGATCCTTATTCATATGTAAAACATAAGTCCCAAGCTTTAACTTAAATATCCAACAAGATAAATTCTTAAATCATAATTAGACCTCTAGAAAACCAATTTCAAACAGCTTAAATTATAAAGATAGAAGAGGTGTTAATATTAATCTTAAATTAACTAAGTAATTTAAGATCTAGATTAAACAAGTTTGTGAAATTATTAAGCACTCACTCAATAGTTTCACGAAGTCCTATTAAGAACTCAAGAATAGAATTAAATCTCATAAGGAAATTTTGCTAAAATAAATATTGTTTATTCATTGCCTTTTGGTGGAATATGAAGGGCTATTTATAGCCTTTACTATGCTTTAAGAAAACACTTCTTATTTAAGCCTTACATGTTTGGTCAAATCTTCATATTTCATTAAGGAAGAGATACTCATAAGATAAATAAGAAATGCTAAAAGATACATCAAGACATTTTCCTAACTATAAAAAAAAGTTATTCGAAAAAGTAAATAATAAAGTTCCTAAACAATAAAAAGAAGGAATTCATCCTAGAAAAGGAAATCCTAAAAAGAATACGAAAATCTTGCCAGCTATGCATAATTTTGTAAGATTCTTGACTTAATGACCTATCTTTCATGTTTGGTTGAATTGGGCCTCTAACAGAGTGTCTTGGCCGAATGCTAGGAATCATGGGCCTCTCCATATTTTGAGCTCCATTAGATTAAGTTAAGTGTTTCCTTTGAAGAGTCCAATCTTTCATCTTCATGTAATTGGGCCTCACGTACCCTTTACTTTTCTTGGGCTAGTCTAACTCTTATTCCTTCTTGTATAAAATGCTTCAATTGTATCTTTGAATTTCTTGAGCCTTCCCCTTGTGATTAGCCTTATGTTGAAGTGGATCTTTGGACTTGCCTTAGATATTTGCATAAATGGGTATACTGGCTATTAAGGAGAAGAATAGGGCGAAGGCACAGGACGAGGAGTCTCTCATTGTTCCCTCAAAGAAGGTTGTCTTTCCAAATTATACTAATGTTCTTGTTTATAATATTTTTAAGGATGATGATGTATTTCTTCTTAAGTTTAAGGCAATGAATGATTAGTTTGCTTACTTATGTGATGTGTTTCATGATGGTAGTGTGCATAATATGCATTATTTGATGGGCAGATTTAACATTAATTTTATACAGGCCTTGAATTTAACCATGGCACATAGGAAAATCCAAAAAATCTTTCTCATTGCTAGTAATGTCACACCAAAAGAGCAAGAAAATTTGAACAATTGTCCAAAAAGTACCTGAGGGTCTTTTCTTAAACATATAAAGACACTCTAAGAATTGATAGGTGAATTGTAGGGCATAAAATCCCAACTTACCTATATATGAAACTAGTAAAATAAAAGATTTGAAGGATGAGACCTGAGTAGGAATAGTTGGTTAAGGAATAAGTAGTAAAGCAATTGAATGCCAAATTCTAGAGATGGTGGACTACTATGAATGGTTATCCAACATAATACTAGTATTGAAGAAGGATGAAAGAGTGTAGATGTATGCTAACTATAAGGATATGAATAATGCATGCCCAAAGGATGATTTTCCCTTCCACACATACTAGTGGACATTGTCGCAAAGTGCATTATGTATTCCTTAATAGATGGATTCTCAGAGTATAACCAAATTCTCATGGCAATCCCAAATAAGGTGAAGACAACTTTTATCATGGAATAAGGGATGTACTATCATAAGGTGATGCCATTTGGGTTAAAGAACATGAGAGTGATGTAATAGCAAATGGTGACTAGCCTACTGCATGGCTTGATCCATAAAGAGTTAGAAGTGTATGTGGATGATATAATGGTGAAGTAAAAAACTAGGGAAGGGCACTTTAAAGCCTTCAAGAAATTATAAAAAAGGGTCGATGAGTACAACTTGAGGTTGAATCCAAAGAAGTGTATTTAGGGCCACCTCCGGTAAGCTATTAGGACACGTGGTTAGTGAGAAAGGGATTGAAGTGGACCTAAAAAAAGTAACAACAATTTAGGATATGCCCACACCAAAAATAGAGATGGAGATCCGATGTTTTCTAGGTCGATTGCAATACATTAGTCAGTTCATATCAAGACACCTATTTGTGAGCCTATCTTCAAGTTGTTAAGGAAGGATAAGCTAGTAAAGTGAAATGGATAGTGTTAGGAGGCCTTCCAAAAAATGAATGAATATTTGACCAATCCTCCAATGTTGAGGTCATCAAAGCTAGGAAAATTACTAATTTTGTATCTAACAATAAAAGACAGATTCATCAATATATTATTAGCTAAAGAGGATGAAATAGATACACGCAGTGTACTATCTTAGCAAGAAGTTACTTTCCTATGAAGTTAAGTATAAAAAGATGTAAAGGACTTATCTAGCATTGGTTTGGGTGATAAAGAAGTTAAGACATTATTTTCAGTCTTATTCCATAGAGGTGGTTTTAAAGCTTGACCTAATTAAATACTTGCATGAAGCTAGAAGATTGGTAAAGTGGTTGATCTTATTGATCAAATTTGATATTAAGTATGTTGCCAAGGTGATTAAAGGATGGGCGATTTCAGAATACTTAGCATAATAACCTATTGATAAGGAGAATATGAACTTCCCTAGTTTCCATACGAGGGGTTAATAGCAATTAAACCTCAATGGTGGAGAGTATACTTCGACAAGGCTATAAATAAGAAAGAGGCAAGCATAAGAGTAATATTAATCTTGCTATAAGGAGAGCTCTTCCCTATAACTAAGAACTTGAACCATAAGGTGATCAATAATATGGCTAAATATGAGGCATGTGCATTCAGGCTCAAACTATTGAAGCAGATAAGGCTAGGGACAATAAAGGTGTTTGGGGACTCACTGCTAATCATTTTGCAAGTAACATATTAATGGGAATTGAAAGAAGAATGTTTGGGCCTATATTTAGAACATGTGAAGGGGTTGGTGCATAATTTCCAAACGGTCACATTCCATCAACTACTAAGAGAAGAAAACGCAATGACTAATGCCTTGGCCACTTTGGTCTCTATTTAGGATGGACCAGAGGAGATACCCATGAAGCCACTTATAACGCTTTGATCTGGGGTGCAATGTTATAAAGATATAGAAGTAATATAGGTATCGGTGGAGAATAACCCCTAGTATCTTGATATATGAAGGTATTTGAAAATGGTGAATACCCCAAGGAGGCCAGGAAAAAGGATAAAGATGTGATTTGAAGGCTATCTTTGTGGTATGGTTTATAGTGGTGTAATGTATAAAAGGATGACCATTGGAGTCCATTTGCGATGCTTGGCTAAGGAAGAGGCTTGAAAAGTCATTAAAGAGGTACATGCAAGATTTTGTGATCTCTACATGAATGAAGAGATATTAGCAAACAAAATTTTGAGGTGGGTACTACTGGACTACTATGGAGCATGGCTGTACTTAGAAAGTTTAGAGTTGTCATGAATACCAAGATCATGGTAGCCTCAGTCATTTGCCACTAAATGAGTTGCAGAAGTTGACATCACCATAGTCGTTTACATCATGAGGCATCATTATGATCATAGAAATCTAGCCAACCTCTGCGAGGGGGCATAGGTACATTTTAATGGCAGTGGATTACTTCTCGAAGTGGGTAAAGGCTGGAGCCTTTGGTAAGATGGTGGCAAAGTAGATGGCACAATTCATTGAGATGAACTTTATCTACAGCTATGGAGTGCCACACCTTGTCGTTACAAATAATTGTGTCCATTTCTTGGTAGAGGTCAAAGATATTTTTGGAAAGTATAGGGTGGTCCACCACAAGTCATCACCTTACACAATACAAGCTAAGGGAGTAGTGGAGCTAATAAATAAGAATGTCAAAAACATCCTTGCCAAGATGGCAGAAACATATAAAAACTGGTTTGAGAAATTACCTTTCACTTGACAGGGTTATCGAACAAAAGTAAGGACATTGACTGAGATGACATCGTACTTTTTTTATATATGGGATGGAGGCAGTGTCATCGTTCGAGCTAGAAGGAAATTCCTTATAGGTATTAGTTGAGTCAAACATCCCTGAGTACCAATGAGTAAGGAGTAAACTTGAGCAATCAGCTTTGTTGGATGAAAAGAGATTGAAGGCCTTATATGAAATATAGATGTATAAAGCTAGAATAGCCCATGCATTTGACAAAAAGGTTAAACCAAGCATGATAAGGGTTGGTGATATGGTATTGAAGGTAGTTTGTCCATAAAATCAAGACATAGGTGATTAGGCCAAACTGGGAAGGTCCTTATGTGGTCAAACAAATGTACTTCAGTGATATGGTAAAACTAGCATAGATATATGGCAATGAGTCCACTGAGCCAGCAAACTTAGATTAGTTAAAGAGTTATTTCGTATGTAGTGCGAGAAAAGTAAAATAGCCCACCAGGTCGAAAACTCATAGGGGTGGCTTAGGCAAAAATTAAATCATGAAAAAGAAAGAAGAAAAAGAAGAACAGAAGAAAAAAGAAAGAAGAAAAGCTCACTAAGTCAAAAGCCTTAAAGGGTGGCTTAGGCAAAATTTAGAGCAGAAAAATGTGTAAAATAAATAAAGTAAAAGTCGAAAAAGTATGATTGACCACTCTGGTACCATTAATAAAAATAGCTAAGTAACAACAAAGAAGACATGAAGGGATGAATAAAAGACTAGTGTAGCAAAGGCGTTGGGCAAGATAATGGGATGATCTAATATGCCAATGTTAAAAGTGGCAGTCATGCACTTACTTAATGTATAAATATGCAAAACGTAAATGATTCATGCCAAACATAATACTAAATGGAAATATGTTTGCATAATTGAAGTAAATGTGTCATACATGCTTTTGAACTAGAAGTAAATATAAAATATTGAAGTAAATATGTCATACATGCTTTTGAACTAGAAATAAATATAAAATAGTCTCTTATTTTTTGAAAATGATTATTGTTTGCTATTTGCTAATGAGATGCCTGTAGATCTAAAAGTCATGTAACCATGCTATGTAGTCTATACCATCATTAGGCTATGGATCCTGGCTAGTGTATAAGTCGTAGACGTGATGATTGGTCCATATAGTCTCAACTTTATTTAGGAAGTGCTGGAATAAGGAACCTTCCATAAATAAAGGAAGGAATTGCACCTCAAACTGAGGAGCATTGAACTGGCGACGCACACGAGATGGGTCATAAAATGTGCCTAAAGCCATGGTGTGAAGGATGGCGTAATCCTTATAAGTCCTCAACATAACATGCGATAGTTTCCACCATAGGCAACTCGAATGAATATTTGTGGCTATAATGTGAGACATCCACTTAGCCCATTTGATTCTATAAGTAGTTTGTCTAAATGGATGATGGTTTGAATGATGTTATAAATAGTAAAGCCTCGTATCCATGGTAGGGTTAGCTAATAGTCTGAATCTCTTTTATAACCAAATATGACAAGGTAAAAAAAAATAAAAAAAGAGAAGAGAGGGAAAGAAAGAAGAATAAAAATATGCTCGTTAGGTTGAAAACTTGGAAGGGCGACCTAAGCAAAAGTAAGTGATTTACTAGATTAAAAGCCTATAAGGGCAGTCTAAGCAAAAGTTAGGGTAAATAAAAAAGAAAAATAACAAAAAACATAAGAAAAGTTACTACAAGAGGGACTCTTACTTGAAGCAACAATGGGCTCCCCGTAAAGGAATCACTAACAATTAGAGCGACTCTATCATGTCCCATGATGCTCTCACCCAATATTGTCAACATTGGGGTCCTCCCTGACTTAGCCCCCTCCAAGAGTGGTAAAATTTATAGATCTATCTTCTCCATCCTCTATCTGTAATAAATACTTACCTATCAGAATAGTTATAAAAATACAGGCATGGCCTGCCCGAGCATGGCCTTTGAAGGGAAAAGAGTGATGAAATGGGCCATAATGATCTTTTCCTCACCGAATGTGTACCTGGGTACCCCTTCATTTTGTATGTCGAACAACTCTACCATCTTCCAAACATTTAAGCAATCCAATTGAGGCCATAGCTATGGGGATAGTCAAGAATGGTATGAAACTCCTCTAGCAAGGGATAAAACTCTACATCCCTAAAATGGAAAGTGTAGGCGGTAGAATCCCATAAGTCACAAGCTACTTGTAGAAAGAAAGTGTCAAGGTAGATAAAAGAGAGGTAAGGAATAGCTGAAAGACTCACCCATGGTAGATTAGAACAAATATGAGGCAAAAGAGACTATATAAATGTTCTTGACATGGCTTATAAGCTAGAAACAGTGGCATGCAGAGCATATGTAAAGTGGGTATTTATAAAGGAAGATAAGACTGAAAAGACAGTAAAGCCTCTAATTAAGTCTTTACAGCTTATAGCCAAGGTTATACAGCCTTCTAGCCGGGCTGTATAAACCTAAGCCTAGGTTGAAAGCCTTTAGTCCTTATAAAAAATTAGGGAGCATCTCTTTTATATTTTGAGCTTAGATTGACATTTGTATCTGCTCTAGAAAACACATATATAAAAAAATGGCAATGTACACTCAGAAACATACATTTAGAGGCCAAAATTATGCATTTACATTTGGAAGACAAAATATTAAAATTTGACAAAAAAATGGAGACAATGTCACCTTAGTTTGTGTTAGAAGGTCCTAAGAAGCATCTAAAAATGAGGGTTTTTGAATCACCTAGTAAACTATACAACTGTGCAAAAAATCTACTAAATATACCAACTATGTAAAAGAGGGGAATTTCAAATTGCCCTAAAAATAAAAAATATCCTAATAGCTAAAAAAGTAAAAGGGAGGGTCTCTCATTGTCCATCGCTATGTATCCATTCTAACGACCATTTTCATTTGCAAATCATGGCATTCATGTCCCAAAATACATATGCATAAAGGTTTATTCATCATACATACACAATCCAACATGTACCTACTCTATCTACATATATGTTAACTAATGTTCAAGGCTAGTGACCATAAATTGGTTCCTATCTAGATTCATGTATATGACATAAGGAAATAGAGAGTTGGAATTCAGTCGACAACCTATAGTCCATGTGTCTCTATGCAAAAACCTATGCACCAAAGTATCCAAACTCTATGCTTTAGAATCTGAAAAACATAATTGCGATTTGGTCAGACGTGACTCAATGAATAAAAATAATAATTAGATTTTTATTACACAACAAATAGTCAAATATCTTTAGGATACATTACAAGTATAATAATTGACTATGCAAGTGCAAATGCAATAGATTGATTTTTATTATGACCTTATAAGGCTAACACTGCTCCCGGGAATTCATGTGATTCAAATGACATTGGATTTTGCTAGCCAACATAAAATAAGTGAATCATTTGATCAATAACATGTGCCAATAGGACATATTAGTCCCTTTTCCAAGTGATTTGCAAGTGTAAAACAAGTTGGTCACAATATCCTTTTAGTTCTATATGCAAGTGTTCATTCATATTGGCATACAAAATAATCATTAAGAGCATATAATTCTCACTTGACTTGTGTTCACATATAAAATGTAACAATTCAATCACATATATGTGTAATAGAACATAATCACATCATACAATTATCGCACATACACATTAGAATCTAATTATGGTTTTTACTCACCTTGATGTGAACAACCTTTATGGTAGGTTTGGTTATCTCTCTCTAAGGCTTCCTCAAAGTGTTGAGATCCTAACATTTTATACATACATAGTTATAAGTATTTTAAATTGACTATGAATGCTTGGTATGCAACTATAGCATGATCCATGCAAGTGGACCTAGTTTTTATGCATATTTTCCTTATATGTAGTCTAACCTTGTTGCATTCTCATAGTAATAAATCTAGATAAACTTATCTAAATAACTATTTTTTTTCTAATAAACTAGACACATATTGATACAACATATTCAAATTTCAGGTCAATATAAGACATATAGAAAATGTGGTGAATTTTTGAATTTTGACATGTTTTAATGTCATCTTAGTCTGAGTAGGTCTTAAATTGTTAGGCATATCTAAAATTTTACAAAACCAATTGTAGAAATAATTTACCATAATTTACAAAACACATAATAGAACATTTTTCATGTTTAACTCATTATCTAATTCAGTGTATAAAGTAACCAAAATAAATGACCAATCTCAGGGTAAGTTGGTTTTCAACATGTTGACAATCAATCATAATAAAGGTGTAATATCTCATCAACCATGTTAAATTTTGCAAAAATATTTCATATTAATGCATATCAGACATAAATATAAACTTTTAAGTTTTGCACATCATCAAATTCCAAATCTATGGTCATCAAATTCTTAGACAACAGAATTAAAAAACATATGGGGTTTCACCAAGTTCAGGGTCAGTCATAATCAATGAGCCATATCTCTTTCCACACAGTAAATCAAGCAAAAAAGCTTTACAGGTACTTAGAACGCATATACCCTATAAAGTTTAGGTTTTTCACTTTGTCTAAATCCAAACATAAGGTCATCAATATGCAAGAAATCAAAAAGACTAAGGTGATTTCTTTTTATTGTGAACCAGTCCTAATAAAGGAGTCATATCTCCTCATACACACCGAATTAAGCAAAAATGTTTTACATTCATTTAGATGGGTCATAAAACTACAACTTTCATATTTTCCACTTTTACTAATTCCTCATATAGGGTTATGAAATTATGGTACAAAATTCTGCTCTAACAACAAAACCAACACAATCAACTCTTGTTTCTCTTAAATTCCAACTTCCATATATAAGCTTTACCTCAAATACTCCATAATTCTTACTAACCATGCATGATTAACATGTCAAAAGGGATTAATTTCTTATGGGAAGAAGATAAATTGACTTACCTATTTTCCCAGAACTAGAAAAGCTTAGTATTCCTTCCTAGGCAGCTCACTCTTTTCCATCTCCTTATTCTTCTTATTCTTCTTTTATTTCTTTCTTCCTTAGATTTCTCTTTCTTTTATCTGCCCTTCACATTTAACCTCTCTATTCTGATCCTAAAGGATAAAAAATTCCACTCGTAAACCTACTGTAACAAGATAAAATCATGGTATCTCATTTCCATTGGTTGGAAGTTCACTTTTCACCTTTTAGTCCTTCTTCTTCACTCCTTCATCACCTCCATCTATCTCCTAATCCCCATATGCTCCTTATAGTTTTAAATAAGCTTTAAAACACCATTATTTATGATTCTAGAACATGCACACAACATAGGATAATTTTCCATTCAACTACACAAACATTACATATATGTTCAAATGTCACAAATGCAATGGTGCAAGTGTCTATGGATGTTACACATATCTAAATGATCATGTATCCAATGAATTTGTTCATGTGGAGTTGAAAATCATTTATATAATGAATATGTTCATGAAAGAATTCTAATGAATGTGGATAGGGATATTACATCCATGCTCTACAACTGCTTGAGCCAAAAACTTCATTCTCTGCCTTCGCCTTAACCAAATGCTGATTATTCTATATGATCTCGTGGTACAAGTGTTGGAACATCTCCTATAAGAAACATGAGATTGAGGAAGAACATGAACATATATGTAATGTTTTTATGTTTTTGTGTTCATCACGCATGTATGAACATAAAACACATGAGTGATGAACATGCATACATGCATTGCTTTTATACTATCCAGCATGGAGTGCACCTGTTGCGTCACAACCCTATTCAGAGCGATGACCAAATCGACCATGGCCTTAGCCTAGATGTGAATGGTACATGAAAGAAGAAAAGGAAATACATTAACTATGAAGTACACATTAAAGTTAAAACATAACAAGATAAAGAAAAAAAATACTTGCCTGGGTAATCTTGGCTGACTTAAATGTACTGATAAATCATGTGATATGCAGTGACATCATCGACCCAGTCAATGATGTCATGCATGACTCCATTAAATTATCTGGCATAAAAGCCAAATCACTAATCACTACATGCTCAACTCCTCCCAAATCTAATCCACATGCCCATTTATAGCCACAAATAGTTGTAGCGGCAGATGCACAAGAACGACAGACCTTCGAGTAGTTTATGCAATGTTGCCTCAGCTTTTGTGCTGTAGAACGACACCCTCATTTGGCACAAGTTAAGGAATGCTAGAGTAGCTACCTTTAACAAAGGAAGACTCCTCACAAGCATGTCAACTATTTAAGATCTATGCAGAGTATTTGCAGAAGATAACTACTCCCCTTACATGTAGTGCAATGCTATAGTGAGATCTGTGTCCTCAAGGTCTCTTGCCCATAACAAACTCATGTGCAGGGGCCATAGGATAGGTCACTCATCTAAGCCCTCATGCCACAATAAAATGTGCTCTCTGAAGTACCAATATTGAATGAAGGGCTGCACCATCAGATGATGTCCATAATAGATTGCCTCTACCTTTGCCACCTCTAGAAACCATAACTTCATGAGACCTCTCTAGTCAAGACACAATTATAATAAAGACATAAAACCACTATGAGTATATATCAAATAATAAAAGATTAATAACTATAATTCACATAAATTTTGTCAATGTAGAGAAAAATACCTAGTCTAGAGTGATCATTTTTTGGCAAGCACACCTGGCAAGTATAAAAGACTTTGCGTAAGACACGATGCTTCATTGTAAGAAATGAGAATAGCTACCATCAACCTTATCCTCAAGGTCTAACCCCTTTAGCTAGCCTAACTCAATGCTCCATGCCTGTGAACATAGGATAGCATAAGGCTAAATGCAGAAAATAGAAGGATACTTACAATAAAGACCCTTCATTCAACACACATGTATCCTGTGCCTTAGGAACACCAATTGAGGTACCGATAAAGTTATGCCAGTGCTATAGATCCCTAATCAAAATATTACAATAAGCCCAAGTCCTCTAGCATAGGAAGCATACAAAACTCTACCATGTAAGAAGCACTTTAGAACAAAACCCCACGTTAGGGCATATAATAGAAAATAACTTACATGCTAGTCAACTACCTCACCCAAGCTATTGTTAGTAACCTGAGGTGCATTAGTCCATATATTGGATCTTACAACCATCATGCTCCCATTGACTAGGAGGACATAGCCTAAGACCCTCAGTAAGTAGTCCCTCTAAGGCACTAGCTCATGCACCCTATAATCTATGGGCAAGGGAATACCTACAAACCGCAGTTTGGTGAGAAATGTAAAGAATCCAGGCATTATTGTCATCTTGCTAATTAGAGGAAGATGGAAGGCATGGGTCATGTCCATCCACCACTCCAGTAGTGCGTGTGTCATCGTTGAGTCAACATTTGATGTCTTATCCGATAACATCCAACAGAAGGTATAAACCCCTGTGCCCTCTAGATAGGCTTAGACCTAAAGGTGTAATATTTGACCCTACTCTCCAATAGCACCTATAGCCCCACCTCCCTTTTAGAAGGTGATAATCCCCTGCAATGAAAAGGAATAAAAATGAAAAAGGAAAATGAATAATGGAAAACACCCATAAGTATATATATTCAAAAAGGTTTGAATTCAAAGGCAAAGAAATGACAAGATATAGTCATTTGGGATTAGTTACAAGCTTTTAGGAAATTATGAAGATAGTTTCCAAAAAAAATCAATCTATCAATCAATCGGTACTCATAAACAACGCATCAATAGTTTCTAAAAAAAATCAATCTATCAATCAATTGGTACTCATGAACAAGGCATCAAAAGAGTGACAAGTCAACAAAATGGATAAATAAATTATTTACAATCCTAGGTATGCATTTTAATTTCTCAAAGTTTTTTCTAGTAATTAATTTTAATTGTTCCTTATGCAAATCATAGAATAAAGTCTAAAGTGAACTTAAATTGAAGCAACAACTCAATGGATGAATAGGAAATAAATTTCCCTAAAAATTAAGGGTGAGTGTCCTAGAAATTATTTCTAAATATTTTATAAGCTAACCTAATGTTCACAAGCAAGAATAAAATTTTGGGACAACACAAAATCTATAGTGGTAAGAAAGGTAGAAAAAAATTAAGAAAAAATGGGAGGGGAGGAGAAGATTGACTAATGCTCCCGATGCGGCTCCTACGAGATTATAGTATAGGTTGTAGAGTGTCGGTATGTCGCTAGTTGGAGGGAAACTTGGTGAAATCATCTTTACGATTGTGCCCTTCAATGGGCTCACTTGCACAAATCCCCACTGAGACCGTAACTATTTTAGGGCATCTAGGGCCATGATATCCTCATAAAGAAACTTTTTTTGAACATCAAACATCTTATTGTCATGGTACTCGGCCATGATAATCGTCCTAAAAGCTAAGGGAGCCTAAGAACTAAGTCAAAGTTTTGAGAGAGAAAGGAAAGATAGAGAAGACGAATAGGGCAAATGGGGAAGGTCACTTTCAAAAAGGTTTATATAGTGGACTAGGGCTACATAAACCTAACTAGTGTTGAACCATAAGGTTCCAAGTCTTATTTTGATGATCAAAAACATTGTTAAGAGGTAAACTTGGTCTAAGTTCTTTTTGTTAATTTTGTAGCTATATCAATATATTGAACTATGATGATTGGATAAAGAGTTATTATTGAAAACTCTAAGTATTAAAAGACTTAAAATCAAGCAAATTAAGCTTAATAGTCCAACAGGTGTCGCCATTATCAAACAAGTATTATGACTTTGGCAATAAGTGTTGAAGGAACTCAACAGGTGTTGGAAGATCATCCTAACATGAGCAATGTCTTATGGATGTCACAACAAAGGTTGTCCTCTCTTATAATAGGGATTGGATAAGTCAAACACATCGACTATGCATATTGAACTTAACAATGAGCATTGTAATTTCCTAATGGGTGTTGTTCTTAATCTCTCAATAAGTGTTGGACCAAGTGACTTGAAATTGAGCAAAACTCTCAAGATCTTGAAATGGGCATTGGATCTCACCAACATGCATTGGAAAAGCTCATTAGATTGAGATAAAGTTTTTAAATCCTCCAACAATGCATGTTTAATAATGCAATAGGCATTGAAAATGTCCAACAAATATTAGAGGTTAACTAATAAGTGTTGTAGTACTATTGAAGATCTTGGAAAACAGAGGATCAAGTTCACACCTTTCTAGAAGTTCATAATTCAACTAGGAATGATATTGAAGCCCAATAGGGACAAAAGTTGGTATTAAAGATAGTCTCTTAATGAAAGCTTAAGTGCATAAAACAAAGATCATGGCATGCCTTAAACAATCAAAATCCATCTATAAGCCTCCATCATTTAAGGGAGACCACTATGGCTGTTGGAAAAATCATATGGAGATCTTTCTTGATAGCGAAACCATTGATTTGTGGGATATTGTTAAGGAAGGAAGAGAAGTTCTAATAAAACTAGCTAGAGATGTTCCAATACCTAAGCCAAGAAGTAGAGAATAGCAGAAGAAAATAAGGCAAATCTCATAAATAAATTAGGAATGCATGTTCTCTTTTGTGCAATCAACAAATCCCAATATGCTTAGTTGTAAATATGCAAATCAATCAAAGAAATATAAGACACATTGCAAACTATACATGAAAGGAACTAGAGAAGTAAGGAATAAAAAGATACAAATACACACACGTATTAAACATTTGTATATCAACCTAATGAAATGATCACTAAGATGAATAACAGATTCATAAACATTGTGGGCACTCTCTAAACTTTAGGGAAGTCATATTCAAATGAGGAAATGTTCATAAAGATTATGGGAACACTTCCTAAAATATAAGTGGGAGGCTAATAATACAACTATAGAGAAAGCCAACAAGCTGGAAGCCCTATCACTTGGTGAGCTTATAGGAAAGCTATTTGCCCATGAAATCACTTTTGAAAAGTCATCGAAAAACACAAGAATAAGAAATGAAGTCATGGCATTGAAAACTAAAAAGCTACGTTCTGATTCTCCATCTACTTTTTATTTACTAGCATCTTTTTCTTCTAGTTACAATGAAGATAGTAATGAAGATGAACATCTTGCCTTCATCATTGATGAAGTAAAGATGTTAATCTTAAACAAAAAGGGTAGGAAGGCAAGGAGATATAAAAAGAGAGGTAGCAAGAGTCAACTCATCTGTTATGGATGCAATGAGAAAGGAAACATAAAATCAGACTATCTTAAGATTAAGAAAAGCAAGTTCCCTCCTAAAAACACACCTTTAAGAAAGGAAATGAAGTTTGTAAAGCTACTGAGGTTGACATTAGTGATTCTCAACTTGATGAAGATGAGACAATAAAGGAACTTGTCAACATTTGTCTTATGGAAATTAAGGAGCAATCAAACGAATCCTCAAGCGAACACTCATCCAGCAATGATAGTGACAATGAAGGTGACAAAGAGGTAAATCCTTTTGACTCCTACTTTGGAGATGAATTGTATTCTATAATCACTAAATTGACTATGAACGTTGGGACTCTCAAGTACAACACATTCTCTCTTGAAAAAGCAAACAAATCTTTAAAAGATTATGCTAAGGGTTAAGTCTCTCATAGCTAAAACCCTTAAGCTTAAGGAAAGCCTCAACTAGTTCATAAAAGAAAAGAAAAAGTTATACTCTATCCTTGAGGTTCAAAATAACCCATCAATCAAGCATGGATTAGGCTATAATGCCTTTACTTCAACTGCTCCCTCCACTTCTCAAATGGTCTTTCTGAAGGTTAAAGAGAATAATACTTCTAACCACATTATGAAGTAGAAAGCTTCTAAAAAAAGAAATGCCATTAATAATGGTTTAAGAGAGAAACCTTAATAACACAATCACACACCATTGAGAAAAGCTCCACATATATCTAATTATGCCAACACGTAACACTCTAACAAGCCTAAGAAGTAAGATATGCAAAGACATAAAAATTGAAATTACTATAGGTATAGACACAAACAATACAGTAAAAACCCTCTCATAAGAAATACTCCTAGATATATTACCCAAATGAGTTACAAGTCTTAGAGACACTATATGTATATACCACCTAAAAGTAGGCACTAGGTTAATTTGATAGTAATTATTTTTACTGTGGTATATATGGCCATATTGCCTATCATTGCCAATCTAGAATGCATGTTGAGCCGTTGGCACGAGGTAACCACCTAGTACACAAGAAGATTTTAGTACCTAAGACATAGCTCTCCTTATTTTGTAGATGTGTTTGAAGTCCTAAATTGGAGAATAAGAGTTGTATCTTGATAGTGGATGTTCAAAACACATGACAAGAGAAAGGAAGTTCTTTTCACATTGGAAAAGATTGAAGGTCTTAAAAATGTGTATTTTGGAGACAAAGGCAAAGCCAAAATTATTTGCACAAGTAAAGTTGGTAAAGATGATAATTCAAGTATTGCTTATTAATGGACTCAAATACAATTTGTTGAATGTAAGTTAGTTCTATAACAAAGGCCTAAGAGTCATCTTTGAGTGACAAGCATGCTACGTATCAAGGATGAGTGACAACAAAATTATGTTTGTTAGTAGAAGAGTTCATAATATTTATGTGATTGATCCATAGGCTCTTCAAGTTCTACCCTTATCAAGGTGATTTCAAGATCTTGATAATACTCTTCCACACTCCTATTACCTTGTACAAGTCTTTGCAACTTTTTGTGCATATCTCTAAGGTAATAACTGGGAACAAATCTATTTATCATGGCCCTCTTCATATCAACCTAAGTACAAATTGGTGGATCCCCACATCTTCTTCTAATACTTCTTATTTGATCCCACCATACAAGAGCATATCCCACAAATTCAATAGCAGCTAATTTAACCTTTTTATCCTCACTATAATTATGACAATCAAAAATAAAATCTACCTT
>CATIWR010594889.1:0-25858 GCA_949677035.1 Omphalea diandra
AAGAACTATAAAATTTCGAGTGGTTCTAAGTATATGAAGATTAAATATCTTACAGTTCGAGTGAGAGACTTAGTAAAGAAATGAGACATTGAGATTCAGTGCGTTAGTACTGATTTGATGTTAGTTGATCCTCTAACCAAAGGACTCAGGCCCATAGTTTTCAAGAAATATGTTTGTGATATGGGTATTGTGGAATCTTTTGATGTGTTTGGTTAGTGGGAGTTTTTTGTGCTTGTAATTGAACGTTCAAGTTAAAAAATTTTGCTACATTGCTTATTCATATTTATTTATATGAGTTGAATATTTTGTGGTTGTTTGTTATGCGTATGTGCACATTCTATATATATGTATAGCATGCTATAAGTTGTGCGTGGTATGCTCAAGATTGGTGTGATTATCTTAAGCTATATTGGTTTCCAATTGTGTTTTTGGAAACAAAGGCTAAGACAATGTGTGTGTATTTTCAAATGGAAATAACAACCTTATTGTGAAGTCTTGTAAATTTTTCTTGTTCGTTGGAGCATGTGTGAAAGAGAAATGTCTGGAGGACTGATAAGAAAATAGTGTATTGATCACATGTGGGCACTATTTTCTTGCTACACTATCATATCAGAATCTAGGTCGGTTAAGTTGTCAATATTTGTGACTATGGATTGGTACTATATCAATAAAGGACATAACTACTGTCATAATCAGATATTGATAATTTAATGTGGACAGGATTGTGTTTGAGGTGTCATTTTATCAATAAACTATATGTTTTATACAATTTGTGGCCACATTTGAGTTTAAAGTATTCAGTCTGAGAGTCGTTTTCAAAAAAAAAATGTTTTCTTTCTTAAAACATGAAAATATCATAATTAATATTGTCCAAGTGAGGGAATGTTGAAATTTTTATGTGGGCTAATATTAATTATGAGTTTATTTTAATTATTTATAAAACGGACTAAATAATATAGATTATTGATTGGGGGTAAACCTAATTAAAATGTGATCAATTGAGTTATGAGCTTGTGATACCTTTTGTGGGCCGATATGAAAGACGGTCAGTGTAGACCTATTTTAACATGGACATGTGATGAGTGGGTCTGTTAAAATCTATTATAAATAGGCTAAGTGTCCTCTCTTGTCTTCATATCTAAAAAATCCTAGTAGCTACACCCATTAGTAGCCGTCTTGCGAGAAGGTGAAGGGGAGGAAGACTTAGTTTCTTTTTTCAACTCTTCTGATCTATTATCCGAGTGTTATATTTTCAGTGATCGAAATAATGGCGCGGAACAATTTGGGATTCAACGTGTAAAGAGGTATGCAACTTGTTTCCACTTTCAGCTCTACTGAGTATACAAATATGTAATTTTGCTTCTGCTTGGTGTTCTAAATTTATGTACTAGATCCTGAATTAAATTATTACATTTATTACATAGAAGTGATTTTTTTCTAAAAAAAGAAGAAAATGAAATGAAAAATGAGATAACTTATAAAAATTAATTCTTTATAATAGATGGTGGACTTTTAAATTTCTGAGTTGATAAGCATAAAAAGAATATAAAATTTTAAATTATAGAAAAATATGAAAATGAACCAGGTGAAAAAGAAATAAAGGAAAAAGAAAGAAAATGGGGTATGCAGTATTGGTTGAATGGAAAGTTAATGGAGATATTAGATTACATCAGGATTGAGGATAATTACATAATTGTCTTTTTACACTCTGTGACATACTGTGTCTTTAGAAAACTCATATTTACCACCCCTGAATTTTAATTATATATGTTTTAATTAACTCTATTGGCACTTAGGGTTGTTTCATATATATATATATATATATATATATTAAACACTTAAATTAATATATTCAATACTTATTTTTTTTAAGATTGTTTGATGACAATTTTTTTTAAAAAATAATTCTTAACATTTTAAATGTATTTTATAATATTTTTTATTAAGCGTTTAATTTTAAAAAAACACTTAATCTGATAAATAGAAAATTTTAACTTAATAGATTAAGTAATAGAATAATTGTTCACTATTTTAATATATTTCATATACATCTCTCACCATAATTATCACTATTTATTATCGCAATCTTTCATATTGATAAAGATATAATTAAATTTAAATATTTAAAAATTAAATTATATGATAATTTATTGTATAATGTATAGTTATCTTATTTTAAATTTATTTTTTAAATTTAATTATTTTAAAAAAATTTGAATTTATTAAATTATTATTCAGCTCTTAAAATTTTTAACATTAAAATTATTTAACTTTTAAATTTTCATTACTTCAACATTTAATTTTTCAGTATTTAATTTTCAATTTTACCAAACACTACCTTAGTAATCATTTCAAACCATATTTTTTTGCTATAAAGTAAATAAAATTTTACAATTCAATTCAAGTACATAAAATGTTAAAAAAGATGAAAAATAATTTTAAATACTTTATATAAGATAAATTTTAAATTTTAGTGTAATAAAAATGAATTCAGTATAATTAAAATATTTTTTCACATAAATACAAAAATTAAGTGTGCATATGTGTGTGTAGTGAGAAAATTGTCGTGATAAATTTATTTTTTATTTGTATATAGTTTGCTAGCATTGGAAATTAGCACTTTCACTTTCTTATCTATTATGACAAATTATTTTATAATAATGAATATTATTTACTATGATAAATACTTTTATTATAATATTTTATTTACTATGATAAATACTTTTATTATAATATTTTAAAATGATTAAAATATAGTGCAAGAATAATATTGTGACAAAAGTTTTGTCTCATTATATGTAATTTGATGGGTGTAAAATATTTAGTGCGAGGATTTTATGATGAAATATTCTGAGAATTTTTTTTTTATCATTGTTATTACCTATAAGTTAGTTTATCATGATAAAAATATTTATCACAAATTTATCTATTTCATGTATTAGTTATGATAAATTTTGATTTTGTCGGAATAAGGTCAAATATTATGATAAAATTTATTTTTCATAAAAATTGTGTTATTATAATATAGGCTTATTGGCTAAAAAAATTCAAACTTTACGTGTTTTGATCATTATGTTCAATCTTTTAAATTTTGCTAAATTTACAACCTTTTTGCTTATTATATCTAATTTATAATTTTGATCAAAATTGAATGACTTATTCTATGATGTGGATGATAAATTAGATTGGATTTTAAAACTTATGGTATTTGAGATGATAAGAAATATAAAACTCAATATAATGTATCATCTACATCATGAAATATATTATTTAATTTTGATTAAAATTATAAATTAAATATAATTATCAATAAATTTATAAATTTAATTAAATTTGTCAACATTTAAAGAATTAAATATAATAATCAAAATTCAAAAATGTTTAGATTTTTTTTTATCAATAAGCCTATAACATAAATAATAAATGTGCAAAATGAATCATTCCTTCATGAGTTAAATATTATAATTGGTGGTTTCAACGAAAGACAATTAAGTGAAATAATCTCCTATTATTTTATTTAGTGAAGTCTTTCATCTTTTAAAAAAATATTAAGGTTTTTCAAAATTAAAAATGATTTTTTAAAAAATTTTAAAAATAGATAAAACCACTTTTTATGTTTTTTATAAAATTTAACAAGTTACTTCTAAAAAAATAAATTTCAAAAAATGTTATATATGATAATGATTTTTATTTTCAATTTTAACAATAAAATAAAAAATTAAAATCAGAATGGAAACCAAGTGAAATAATCGTAGTATATGCCTTGTTTCTGCCGCTCATCCAGCTTTCTCACGTTATTGGAGGGGATGAAAAATAAATTAAACAAAACCTTAACATCATTGACTCAGTGAGTAAATGAATGAGACAAGAGAATGTGGACAAAGGAAGGAAGAGAGAAGGGGCGACTGGTACCATTCATGCTCATGCATGCACCGATCAATCTGGGGCCATCAGAGCAATCTTAGCCCATATCTTTGGCAAGCAACAAGCAAAGTGGTTAAGAGTACTTATCTTCCAGAGTACATGTGGCAAACTTCTATGCATGGCTGTCTGGAAAATGTTCCTTCTCCTTTACTTGAATCGACCCATCAAATTGTCTCAAGTGCTTGTTTCTTTCACTTACCTGTCTTGCTTTCTTTCTATTTCATTTTTGACAAAGGAATGTTTAGGTCTTCGAGTGGAAGTAAATATCTCATATCAAAGAGTGTTTTTTTTTTAAAAAAAAAAATCGTTATCCTAATTAATAATTTGATTAAAATTCAACAATAAATATTTTTAGAGTAAAAACAATTACTATATGGACAGATCTTTTCTGTGTATTAGACAACAGGAAATTTCCTAATGCTCCCTTGTGCTGCTTGCCAAACGATTAAAAAAAAAAAAAAAAATTCATTTGATTTAAGAATAAAATTTAGAGTTAAAAATTAAAATTATTAATTTTTATTTTTATGTCTCACGAATACACTATGAAAAACCTGCTATGTGCTAGCAACAGGAGATTTCTACTATTCGATTTGCAGAGAAAAAAATATATCGTTATTGTATTAAGTTATATACTTTATTAGCATGATGTGTTTCTAAAATTAAGTTATCTGCTATTTAATTTTTATTTATAATATATCTTTATAATATCTTGCCCTTTTATTTTGTATTATATATTTATATATGAAAATTTTAATCTTTTATTCTAAAGAAAAAGGTTTAATATTCATACAAACATTATCATTAACTCGATCGATTAAGTGAAGCTATTAAAAATTAATAATGAACTTTAAGATGGGAAATATTTTATTTTTTGGGTTGAGTTTGTACTCTTTTTTTTTTTTTTAAAAAAAAGACAATCTATCAGTGATCAACGAAACAAAAAACAGATAATGAGTAGATGACTGTGAACAAAAACTTTATAGCTCAAAGCATGACTGTTCTAAACTAACAAATGAGGACTCTGGTGGGCATTGATAATAGCTTTACAACATCTTAATTCCAAGCCTTTAGTCGAATCTCAGTTGGCTACTTTTAGACTTGGAAGCATTATTGTTGGTGTTTGCTATCAAGAAAGCATCTATACCTTCCCAAACGATGCATATCCTATCTTTTTAGTGATGCATATCCAATTAGTTGATCAATATTTTCTCTGTAGAATTCTCTTCATATTACCTATTCGTCTGACAGAATAACTGAATTGATATTTTATTTTGGTTAATTATACTCTTATTAAAATTCAAACTATATTAAACTCATACTTGTTAGACTAAAATGAAATATAAAAATTTTGACCGCCTTTTTAAAATTTCTTTTCATCCTTTATTGTTTGAGTTAATATTAATATTTTATCTGCCAATTACTTATAATTTTATTTTATTTTTGTAATTCGTATTAATAAACATAAATTTATATTTTATTTTTCATAAATTTATCTGTTATCTACTTAACAGGCATGTTTGTTCCCCCCGTCCCCACATTCACTTCCTAATTTTCCTAATTCCCATTTTATAATTTGCCTAGTACTCTAGGTGTAGCTTTCATAATTCAATTATAACAAGAAAGAATATCTTCTATACATAATGTCATAAAATTTTTTAAAAAATTATGTTTAAATATCTTTTTAAAAAATTGAAACTTGTTAAAAAGGGAACTAGCGTCTTAATTAATCTGAATTCTTAGCTTTTTATATTACAAATTTATGATATATACTTAAGTAATATTTAATAGGATATAATGTAATGTAACGTAATCAAAAAAAATTTTAGTTTAATAATTTATTAAATTTATATTTAATTGCATTCTATTACATTTTGTTAGATCTTGTCAAATATTATCTTAGTGTCATTTTGGGTAGTTTCTATCTTGAATTTGAACTTTGCAAGCAGAAGGTTATATATAATGAAATGATCAACAATGTAAACAAATAAAGTAGTGAAAAAGAAGTAGGACCATCAATGATAATGGGTCATCCCCTCCATTCTGTCCTCATAGTGATGTGCCATATGTATAAATGAGATAAGAGAGAAGGAATTTGTTTGGTCATTCCAATCTCTCTTCAAATTGACTGCTTTGAATGGTAGAGCACGCATGGAAGGACAAATGATTTTCATATCAACATACATGGTAAGAAGTGGATGGATGGTCCATTCCCAATTAATCCTTCTTTTCCCTTTTTCTATTAACTGATTAATTGCAAGGTTGAATACTGTGTCCTCATCCACAAGAAGCAAAGGCATCAGGCTCGATGATATCTATATCTATGGAATTATTAGGCTTAGAGAATGATGATTGATATACGACCATTCAAAGCAGGATAATTCCAATGATTGATGTTTTCACTTGCCAAAACCACTTTTTTTAAAATTTTTTAAACGGATACTAGAAATTTCATTCATAATTAAAAAGGAAGACAAAGCTAAGATCTCTCGATCTTGTTATATTAACAACTTTAGAGCAATATTTTTAGAATCAGATTAAAGATCGAATCAGTTAGTTGGTTGATTCTTGGTTCGATTATTTTGATCATTTTGATGGTTTCAATTTAATAGGATAATATTTTTAACTTTTTTTGAAAAATATATGAATTAATTTTCAAAATATTTTAAATATATATATATTACAATAAAATAATGAAAACTATTTTTAATATTTAAATTTTGAGTAAAATAATAGAATTTTTAAAAATTTTTTAATTTTTTATAAAATAACATAATTTTAAATAGAATTATTTAATCTGATTTTCAATTTTAATCGATTTATTAATATTAATTTCTTTTTTAAATAATTAATTTTTAATATTGAACCGAACCAAATTCAATCAATAATTGGATCTTAATTTTATGATCCGACCGATCTCATTCTCAAAACATTACTTAGAGAGACAAACATTAATATAATGCCTGATGGACAAGAGAAGAAGTGGCAGAGTGACATCCACACAAATTCTTTGAAAAGAAGTAAACCAGTCTTTTACTTTGACAGAGCCAAGTCAAAGAATTTTATGGCAAAAAAAAAAGTGGCTGAACAACGTACACCTTGAACCAAAAGGTTATTTGAAAATTTTCTTTTTTCTTTTGAAAAATTTCATAGGCTTATAGCAGACCGAATTAGAAAATTTTCAAACCTGATTTTACCATTCAAACTAAGTACAAAAGGTCATACACAAAAGCCGCACAAATTATGAATAAAATCAAAATAAACAAAGAAAAAAAAACTGAAAGAAACATTAATCTCAGATCTGAGAAAATAAATCTCAAATCTAAGAATAATATTCAAGATTATTTGTAGGAACCACTAAAATTAGGCAACGCGACCAGTGAGAGAGAAAAGGCAAGAGAAAGAACTTGCCAACAACGATTGTTATACAGATTTTGCGAGCAAAGGATCTAGTCTCGGAACGCATACAGGTTTAAATTGATCTAATAATATCTCGGGGTGCTATAAACCAAGAAAAGATCAAATATCTATTGTATTAGGCATAAATTGACACAGCGTAAGTTGCTTAAAGACAAATAAATTAAGGTTTGATAAAGAAAATATTTTATTATTTGTCCTTCATAATGTGAAATTGAGGTTCAAATACATCTTATAATGCTAAAATTGGAAAATAGAACGATTTTGCTAAAAATAGCAAAATTGTAAAAACCAACACCAAAATTAAGTCCTAATTACAATAGAAAATCGAAAACAAACAACATTTAAAATGAAATTTCCTACTAAAAGTTATAATAAAAAAAAATTGCTAAAAATAGAAAAAACTCAATTTTCAAGGCCTAAATGTTGGAATTTGAGCGAAAAAAAACAAACATCATAGCTAAAAGCTATGTGTTTTGATTATTGGGTCGTTTCCAATTGAACTATGATCTTTTTTGGCCAAAAATCACAACTATTCCAGACTATTAGAAATTATGAAATTGCAAAAGTTTTTTCTCCTTCTTATGCTGCCACTCAAATTGCTCCAAATAATTTTCGCCATTGCTACCACATCAGTCTCCTCTCCTTGGTAGAAACTCGTCCTCGAGTTTACTTCAAGCTCAGTATATAAAGGTTCATAAGAAGGGTGATAAACTGACAAGCCAAACACATTGAAAGCATTAAAAATACCTCATGCTCTTGGGAAGATCAATGACATAGGCATTAATATTTATCTTCTTGCTAACAGTATAAGGACTATATTTCTTTGGTTGAAGCTTTTTGTAAGATCCCATTGGAAATCTTTCATGATGAAGAAAAACCATGACCTAATCACCTACAAAAAATACTTGCTTCATCCTGTGTTTATCTGCAACCTGCTTTTACTTTGGTGTTAACAACAGAAAAAGGAGATCTACTAATGGCACTATGAATAACACTATTATAAGCAAACTCAACATAAGGTAAAACATTGTCCCATTATTTCGGCTTGTCTCCACAGATGCTACAAATCAAATTTCCTACAGTACGATTGATTGTCTCCGTCTGGCCATCTATTTGTTGATGAGTTGTGCTATTAAAATTCAAGGTTGAATCAAACAACTTCCACAAAGTGCCTTAAAAATTTACTGTCTATGTTTGAAGTAATCGTTTTGGGCACATCATGCAAGCAAACTAATTCTTTGAAAAACAACCTAGCCACACTAATTGCATCGTTAGTCTTCCTATAAGGGATGAAATGCACAATCTTGAAAAATCTATCAACCACAACAAACACTGAATCCTCTTCCTTCTGTGTACGAGGATAGCTTAAGACAAAATCCATAGACAGATCTTCCCAAATATTTTTCTAAATAGATAAAGGCATGTACAAACCAGTGTTTTTAGACTGTCCCTTGGCAATTTGGCATACATAGCACCTTTGAACAAACCTAGTTACATCCCTAAGTAATTGAGGCTAATAAAATCAGTCATTAATTGCAACAACTATTTTGTCTCTCACAAGGTGTCCAAGTAATTCTCCTCTAAGAAAATCACAAATTACATTTTTTCGCAATGAGGTTTGAGGAAGGCAAAGTTGGTTTCCATGCATCAGATACCCCTCATGAATCTAAAAATCTAACACAAATTGGCCTCAACCAAAAGTCTCCCAAACAAGCCCAAAATCTTCATCATTTGCATAACAGTCTTTCAACTCTTCAAAGCTAATTATCTATTGTTGCAAAATAATTAGTAGGTTTGCTTTTAGACTAAGGGCATCTACAATAACATTCTAGCTATTCAGATACTTCAAAGCCTTATGAAGGGAATTTCTGCAAACATTAGCACCATCTGACATGTATGTCTTTAATGATTCGCGTCTAGCTATTCAGATACTTCAAAGCCTGATGTTCTGAGTACAAGACAAAGTCTCTCCCAACTAAATAGTGTTCTTATGTCTTCAACACTTGGATAACTAAATAAAACTTCTTATCATAGGTACTTCATTTCAACCTGGCATAACTAAATTTTTCACTGAAATAACATACAGGTTGGTGTTCTTGGGATAAGACTGCTTTTATGCCCACTCAATTTGCATCATAATCTACCTTAAATAACTTCTCAAACTCTAGTAGTGCCAAGATTGGAGCAATACATCATTTTTCTTTTAGGATGACAAAACTGTTCTCTGCTTTCTCACTCCAATTGAACTTTCCCTTCTTCATACATTCTGTAATGAAAGCTATAATTCACCTTAGCCTCATCCACTTGTATCCCATCAACACTAATAATGTATCCAAGAATATCAACTTATCGGTTAGGAAGCTTCATTTTTTAAGGTTTATATACAATTTGTTTTCCTGTAGTATTGTCAACACCTCTTTCAAGTGCATCAAATGCTCACATTGATCCCAACTATAAATCAAAATATCATTGAAATAAACAACAATAAACTTCCTAATGAAATGCTTTAATACTTGATTCATGTGCCTCAGTTATTGGGGCATTGGTAAAACCAAACAACATCATCAACCACTCATATAAACCCTCATTTATCTTAAAGGTTATCTTCCTCTCATCTTCAGGCCTAATCTAAATCTGATGGTAGCCATTTTTCAAATCCAATTTCGAGAACCACTTAGCCTCATGCAATTGGTTTAACATATCATCTAACCTAGGAATCATAAATTCGTAGCTTATAGTGATCTTGTTGATAGATCTACTATTTGCACACATGCTACAAGTTTCATCCTTCTTAGGGGTTAACAAAGCAGGCACAACATAAGGACTCATACTATTTTTGATAAGTCCCTTCCTCAATAATTCTTCCACCTTTTTGTTCAGAATCTTGCTCTCATTTGGGCTCATCCTATAATAAGGTAAATTTGGTAGGCTGACACTAGGTAGCAGGTTTATGTGTTGCTAAATGTCTCTCATAGGCGGCAACCCATCATCAATTTCATTTGGCATTAAGTCACGTTAGCAAAGGCTTGAAAGCATTAGGACACTCCTCCATTTGTAATTTAGCCCCTCCCTCACTCAATTGCTTGATAATTAAGGCATGGATGGGCTTAGTCTCTTGTGCTTTCAACTCAAAACTCCTAGTAAGAGTTAGAAAATTCTTTAAGGAAGTCCTTTCCACTCTGTGTTTTAAAAACAACAAAGTGTATTTCACTCCATTCTATATTAGGGTATATTGGTTGCTTTTGTATGAATGTTGTGCATCCACATCATACTGCCAATGTCTACCAAACAATGACACACATCCATATCTACTACATCACAGTATATCCAATCCTTATACTTGCCAATGGAGAAAGAAATTTTACATCATTTTGTAACCTCAATGTTGTCTAAACCAAACTTAATCCAACCTAGAGTGCAAGGATTGAGGTGCTTCTCCATAAACACTCATAACTTCTTCATTGTTTCTTTGTCAATGATATTCTCCATACTGCTAATGTCAAGTACCACAATAAACACCTTGCCCATGATGGTACAATGTGTATGGAACAACTGATGTCGTTGTGAATCCCCTTCCTATTTTGAAACAAGCATCATTCTTCTCACCACATTACTTGCCCCTTTAATCCCATCATCTTTAAAATAATTGCCATCACCGTCAGGTTCATAACTGTATCCCTCTACTTCCTTTTCTTCCCTAGTAGCAACATTCATAGTCCGACACTGAAGGCACTTATTTGATCGATGCATGAATTGATTGCAATTGAAACACTTCCCCATCATTGGCTTGGCATATGGGTTCATTGGCTTCTCTTTATTTTCAACCATAGGTCTCTTTCTTGTTGCCTTATCCTCCTTATTTTCAATCTTAGAATTGAAGTGATTATTGTTAAACCGCTTATTGCATCCAACACCCTCTACATCTAACTTCAGCTTTTCAAAATTTCCAGCAGTTCTATACTTGTCAAAGCCTCTCTTGCCCCTTTCCTGTTGCCTTAGTTCGACCTTCATTGCCAAGTTCTTGGCTTCTGTCAAGATCCATGCAACTTGAACTCCAATTTTCTCCTAAATAATTGATTTCAATCCATCTAGATATCTAGTAACCTGTTACCCTTTGAATTTAAATAAATTATTCCTCTTAGTTAGCCTCATGAAATTTGATGTATATTCATGGGCAATTTTGCTTCCTTAGTACCGACATTGGTATCGTTGGAATAACATCTATTTATAATCTAGTGGCAAAAATTCTCTCATCAACAAGCTCTTCATCGTGTACCATGCACGAACTCTATCTTTACCCTCATGTAACCTCCAATTATGAGTTCATGCCTACCATGTGGAGGCACCGCCCTTCAAACGACATGCCACCAATCTGATTCAGTTCTTGGTAGGTGTCTCTATATAGTCAAAGAATCTATCAATTTCCATTATCCAGTTTAGGAAATCTTCTATTCTCAAACTTCCATTAAAACTAGGAATATCCACCTTCAAACGAAAATCCCCGCCTTCCCAATCATGTCTGCCACAACGATTTTTTCCATACTCGTCCTTATTAGGTTTCCCATATTGATTTCTTGCATTCTCGTCCCTATAAGGTCTAGCATAATGATTTTCTATGGTCTCTCGCTCTTCTGTCTCTGAATCATCATTCTCAATATTCTATTGCTAATGGACAGGAACAAGCCTTGCGACAAGATTTCCACAAGCCATCTATACTCGTAGCCTTCTGTTAATCTCATGATTTCAATTCACATTAATTCTTGTAGCATCCAAACAATCAACAATTGCATCAAAACGTTCCTCGAAATGTCAAAATTGTCGATTGACTTGTTGCTCTATATGTGCCTATAAACGCTACTCCAATCGTTGCAACATTTTGTCCCCAAGGATCAAGGCTTCAATCTCCCGAACACCATCACAAAGACCATTGCCAGTCACCATAGGCTCTGATACAACCTGACACAACATAAGTTGCACAAAGACAAACAATCTAGGTTTGGCAAAGAAAATATTTTATTAGTTGCCCGTCATAATGTGAAACTAAGGCTTTAATGTGTCTTACAACACTAAAATTATAAAATAGGATGATTTTTCCAAAAAAGGTAAAATTGCAAAAATCAACACCAAAATAAAGTTCTAATTAAAATAATAAACTTGATACAAACGACATTCAAAACATAATTTCCTACTAAAAGTTATAATCAAAACAAAAATTGCTAAAAATAAACAAAAATGCATTTTTTAAGGCCAAAAAGGTGGAATTTGGGCGAAAAGCGACAAATATCATAGTCAAAAGCTGTGTGTTTCTATCATTGGATCATTTTTAATCGAACTATGATATTTTTGAGTAAAAAATTTAAACTGCTCTGAACTAGTAAAAATCATGAATTGCAAAAAATTTTTTATCGCTCTGAACAAGTAAAAATCATGAAATTGCGAAATTATTTTTATTCTTTTTCTTATATTGCCGATCCACTTGCTCCAAATAATTTCCGCCGATGCTACATCATAAATTTTGATACAATGCATTATTGCAGCAAGGGGAGAAAACAAGAAAAGAAAACCTAGCGAAGTTATTCTAGAAAAATGGGATGATAATTTTACTCTCTAGTAGTAATTATTAGTTTATTAATGTTAATTTTTAGATAAAATTTCTTTAGTGGTGCTATTGAGATATAAAATCACTAATAAGAATAATATTTTATTTTTAATGTTGCATTATTTTATTCATTGTTGTGAAATAAAATTTGATAAGTTTCAAATAAATAAAAAACAATTGTTTTTATATATTTGAAATAAAAAAAATAACATTTTTGTGTGCTATATGAATAACAATATTCAATTATTATTATTATTATTATTATTATTACTACTGATGAATTAAATAAAAGAAAAGCTATAAAAAAAAAAAAAAGAAGATAGGGAGTAGAAGATGAAGATTATTTTTCGTCAGAATTTTCAGCCACCACCATGATGATGTCACTACTCTTAATCTCAGTCCCAACTCCCCTCTGCTTCAATTGATTATTTCTATGAGTGTCTCGTTCTCATTTGGTGTAGACAATGAACCATATCTTCTGGTTGAGGTCGAGATAGATCCAATTTTCGTCCATTGATTTCCTTCCTCTAGGAAAATATCCGAGTCTCAATGAGTTATCGTTTCAGAAAATAACTGTAATAGCGTCCTGAAAAATTTTGAAGATCAATTTTCAAGAAGATGAGTATGTGCGATCGAATTTCTTTTCTTATTTTATGAATTTTGGAGTTATAGATGTCCTGAGTTTCTTTTCAAATTTATTTTCTTGATTTGATTTTCTGGGTTTCTCATTTTTTTTTTTAAATTTTATTTTCATCTATTGATTGATCAATCTATTGAAAAAAGTGAAAAAGAGAGATAGAAGAAGATCTGTTTATTTATTTATTTTTATACCGTGTGAACGTCACGCTATACACTAATATAATATTTGAACTTAAATGTGTTGTTTATTAATATAATTTTGGGTAATTTGTACATGTATACACCATATTATTATATTGTGAATTCAATTGTAGTCATTAAATTAATTTTTTTTTTTGCAATCAGGTCGTTGAAGTATAATAAATATCACAATTAATATATTCCTGTTGATTAGTATATATCCGGCTATTGAAAAGCTAATGTGAAATAAAATATTAATTTTATAATATATAGCGTCAAAAACTAATTTTTACATATAGTGACTATATTATAGTGCAAATTTTGTTGCTGTCATGAAACTATATATTTTTTTTCAATCAAGTCACTAAGATACAATTAATATTGTAATTAATATATTTTGACTGATTAGTTTATATTCAACCACCGGAAAGCTGACATAGAATAAAATATTAATATGTTTTGTATAATGCCGTGATGTTATGTAAATCACTGAATGAAAATCTAACATGACATTTACTTTGGAGTGATATTTAAAATTTATGAATTTATCAAAATCTACGTAATTAAGAAATTTAAGTTTTTAATGAGTTTTTAGTTCTATGGATTTCAAAATTATAATTTATATGTTATGCACATAATATTTAGATTATTTTTAAAAAAGGAAATTAAAAGTTATATAAAATTTATCATTTATTAATATGAGAGATTTAATAAAAAATCAGCTCCTATATGAGTTTTTAAACTTTTTCATTTTGATGTATTTTGATAGATGAGGAATTTTAAAATTCATTATTTGAGTGTGAAAAAATAGACAAAACTTAAGAATTTTTAAAATTTCTCACTTATCAAAATCCATCAAAATGAATGAATTTCAAAACTCATCTAGAAGGTGAATTTTTGTTAAATCTCTTATATTAATGAATGAGAAATTTTATTTAACTTTTAATTTTAATTTTTAAAAATCATATGAATATTATGTGCATATCATACAAGTTATAATTCATTTAACTTTTATTCCACATCAGCTTTTCGGTGGCTAAATATAAACAAATCAGCTGAAATATGTTAATTGCAATATTAATTATATTTCAGTGACCTGATTGTAAAAAAAAAAAAAAAAGATTTGTGACTGCAACAGAATTCACACTATAGTATAATAACTATGTGTAAAAATTAGTTTTTGAAGCCACAAATTATAAAATTAATATTTTATTTCACATCAGTTTTTCAGTGACTAGATATATACTAATTAGTTGAAATATGTTAATTGTAATATTAATTGTACTTTAGTGACATGATTGTAAAAAAAATTAATTTTTAACGCCACATATTATAGAATTAATATTTTATTTCACATCAATTTTTCAGTGACCGGATATATCCTAATTACTCGAAATATGTTAATTGTAATATTAATTGTACTTAGTGACATGATTGTAAAAAAAAAATTAATTTAATGAATGCAATAGAATTCTCATTATAATATAATGACTACGTATAGGAATTATCCATATAATTTTAGAATTAGTTTATTAGAAAGTTAATTTCAAGTCCAATTAAATCCACCCTAATAGTTGAGATATCAAAATAAACTTTATTCCAATAGTATAATCACACCTCAAATAATATAATAATTACTGCTTAGACAAACCAAATCTTAAACAGAGAATGAGTAGATTCCTACGTCACCATGCACATATAGTTTCTGAACACAGACAAAAAAGCTATTCGTTTCTGTGCACTTGTCGAATGTTTATGTACATGGCACACGTTTTCTAGAATTTATTTTTGGTAATAACGTGGTGGTGGATATAGTAGACCAAGGCCTAATCCAAATGATCCAGCAATGTGAATGATGCTTCAATATCAAATATTTTAACAGATTCACAACTCTATTTTTTTGTATGTTTCTGTTAAAGATATCTAACCCAATTTTTTTTATAAAAAAATCTATATTATTTCTGTAACGGATCTTTGGGATCATCAAAATTGCATTGGATGAGCTTTCTTTTTCTGATACAGACAGAGATACACTTGTAATATTTTATTATTTCAAGCAATAGTTGCTGCTGGTAGACAAAGTTGTTACAAGGCAATTCCTAGCTTTAAGGCTAAAACATGATGGAAGAAAGGTGAGGAATTGCATGCATGGTTGGCCCATTATCTACCATTCTTATAAGCAACTTCCTGTCACCTGTGTTTCTAGTTTCTAATTTTCTGTTTCAGGAAGTAGGTACAAATTATCATTATAAACTATAGTACACTACATTTAAAACTACTGGCTAGCTTAATTTATAAACTTGCTTACTATTATACACCCATCGTGTAACTGTTCATTATTTATATTTTCTAAATTCTTAGTGTTTTGAGTAGGGATGACAATGGAGAAGAAATTTATCGCTCTTTGTAGAGATTCACCTCAATGGGATGGAGAATCCTTACCTTTTCTCCTTCGCAAGGCGGAAGTAGAGATTACACTCCCACCTTGAAGATCTCCACGGGGGCTTGGGGATCCAAAAAAATTAATTGCATTGTTATAAATTTTTATTTTTATTAGATGTATATATAAATATTTTATATATATAATTATATATTTTGTATATTTATTAATTTATAGCATAAAATATTTTATTTGATAATGTAATAAATTATATTTTTAAAAAATAATTTAAAAGTAATAAAAAATAAAAAAAATTACCCCACGGAGAATCCTTGTGGAATTGGGGATAGAGAAAAAATTCACTTCATCAAGAAGAATGGAGATAGCCTTGGCCCCTTGGGTCCCATTGTCATTCCTAGTTTTGAGTTCAATCTTTTTTTATAGATTAGAATTTTAATTTTTAAAATCAAATTAAAAAATAAATTTAATCATTTTCTAAATTGCTTATTGTTTTATAATGTTCTTAGACACTCATTATGAAAATATGTAGAGATAATAGGCATCCTTAAAACCTAGAGTCAACAGTCAACAAAAGTTTTTAAAAGACGAAGATGACCGTTGTTCCTAAAATTTTAGTGACAAATAATCATTCTTGGAACTTAAGGACAATATTTGTCTTTAAAATTAGTAATAATATGTAATTAACTGTTCCCTATGCCTCTGGATATGAAGCTATAAAGAGAATTGCTTGTCCCTTAAGTTATTAGAGATAAATTCTTGAACTTACGGGAATGATAGTTAATCGTCCCTATAGCATAATTTGCTATATACATTTCACCAAGATACTAGCTCAATGGCTGCATAAGAAATTACTTATAATTCAGCTTGGCTTCAAGATAAACATAAAAATAAAAGAGGAAACTCAATCTACTTCTACTGCTAACATACACACGTCTATTCTTGGTCTTGAATTATATAATCCCAATGTTCCCACAAGAACAACAATAAAGAAGAAGCAATTGCAATATATGACAGAGGCATTACACGAAGTCCATTGGATTGACTTTAGACAGTCCAAAACTAACCCAAACCCAATAAATAATGTGTTGAAGTGCATAAGAAAAGTCCAGCCCAAATTGCACACAACCGCAGCTGTACCAATACGTTACTAAGAGGCCACAAAAGAATAACTATTTCTTACAATTCCCATTAAGACATTAATTTAATCAATGAGTGGACTTCATCTTTCATGAGTCCTTTCAAATAACATCAAAAACTCAGTTGAAAAAGAATAATTATCAAAACGAAATGCTTACAAGTACTGGGATTGCTGTTCTCACTTGCATTCTGCAACAACTAACAATGATTTTTCGTTGGCTGAACAAGGATCACCACCAAAAAATCGATTTGATACAGGAAGGGAACAACTCATTTTCCCTACACATGCCTGGAAACAAGCACAAATGAGTAAAGAAACACTATAAGAACGTTAATTTCATTTGATTTGGAAATGGAATGGGAATGGAAAGAAGTGTCTAATCTAAGAAATTCTATTCTCATCACCTTTTCAACAATAGCTTTAGAGGTGTATGAGTGACACGTCCCAACAGCATAAGTAGATGTACAGTTACCCAATGGGGTTCCATAGCTTGCAAAAGAAATATTGGAAATTATGGTATTTGAAGGGCAACCCAAGTGAAGTTTTAGTCTTCTGCTTCTATGATTTATGTTGCTCACATACATTTTTGGTGCTTGGTCATGTCCTATCCATGAAGATAGAGGGGGAGGATGAGAAGCTGTCACATGGCCGCATACTTGTGAGACTGAGGCAGTGTCCACTGATATTTGAAGAGGGTTACCACCCACTTCTTCTAATAGAACTAACAGGTTGCCTGTAGGTTTTAGAAAGGACCTTGGCACATTGTACCTATAAGAAGCAGAAATCATTATTAAAGAAAAGCAACACGTACCTCAAGTCCAAAGGGAATGCTGTAGTTTTTGTTAACAGTACCAAATTTGTGATGATCCATCTGGGGAGCGATAAGAGGGCCAATATCTTCCAATGCTTTGGCCATTAACCCAAGCTTCACCCTTTCCCATGGAACCAAGGTTTAGAGCAACTGGGACGTCAGCTCCTAGGGGAGCATCAAATAGTGTCTATCCAATAATAAAAGGAAGAAATAGATGAGGCATTTTTTACATATACAGAAGAATGGAGAAAGAAGCTTGGGCATTCATCCTTTCTACCTTATACCATGTTAATTGATTCTGAGAATTGGATAATTTTTCCCATTGGACTTGGCTTGATCCTTGGCCTGTGTAAATTTGTAACTTCTCCCCTAGCATCCCTACCTGCATCAAATGATTAGTTGTTAAGAATTTGAACTTCAGGACAGTTTAGTGGAGGACTAGGAGAATCATCAGATTAAAAGTCACACCATATATACCTGATATCCCCACGAATAGTTGGTGAAATACATTTTGTTACCCAGGATATCTTGAATCATCACGCTCCTTAGTCCAGCAGCCCTTCTCTCAAGATATGCTCCTGAATCCTTTACATCAGAAATGAAAGTGAAAAAAGGGCAACGTGATCATAGATTAAAAGGAAAGATAACTCAAAAGGTATTAGACTGGGACAGTACCGGCAATCCAACCATCACACTTAGCAACGAGATATTGTTAACTCCTGCATTCAAAGATACTGTACTTTGGAGTTTGAACTGTGGATTTTTATGGCTTCCTTGAGCAGATCCTAAACCATAACAACACAAGTTTGTTTATTATATATGCTGAAATTTTGCTACCTTATAAACGGGTACATAAAAGATAAACATACAGAACGTACCCACTGCTTGTCCATTGATAAATGCATGCAAAACATGGCCAAGAGAGCTAGCACTGAGGTTTGCTTGAGTATCAGAGGATTCTTGCTGAAACCTATTCATCCAAGAAAAAGAACATATATATGAAAAAAAAATCTAGTAAATCTTCAGGTTAGAGAATTCAAGTTATGATAATAATGTTGCCTTCACCTGAAAGTATACCAAAGATAATCAGATGCATCTTTTGTAGTTCTCATATGTTCCAACAGAGTTCCTGATCTAATTGTGGTGTCATCAAAGTTAGGAATTGGTTCATGGAATTCTTCCCATTGTTCTGCCCCATCCAGCAACTTCCTTCTCACCATACTTCTTGTAGTGTATTGAGTGCTTACCTGTTTCAAGACAAGTTTTTACAAGTAATTAATAGCCTCTGAGATGTGGAGCAAGTGCAATAAAAAAAAAAAAAAAAAAAAGGTGCCCATGCCTTAGCAGTGTTGAAGGCAACATTCTTGCAGTCAGGCAAAATGCTTATGGATTTCGGAGGCAAATCATATGACCCATTTCCAAAATGCACCGAAGCTGCATTTTCTGCGTCATTATTGACCAGAAAGGCAGCACATTCTCCTGATTGTCCATTAAACACATAGGCCTGCACAGATATTAAACAAACATTTTCAATCTTGTAATTAATCAAACAAAGGGAAAAGGTTCTGCATTCCTATCCGGCACTTGTTCTTATTACCTGCTGCTGTTGGCCTAGAGAGATATTAACTTGCACTCCTGACAGTAAAGGGATTACACATAGCTTAATTGCAGCATGCAGCTCCTTCAGATGTCCCCATTTCGGTTGTCTAATCAATCCTAAATTTTTATGATTAGGCATGTTAATTATAGTTGATTAATACAAACAATATAGTAGAGAAACATTAAAAAAACATGAAGAAACTATAATTTCTTTTTCCCCCCTCCATCTAAGTTAATCTAATTCTGTTTCATATCAATTTTCTGATGGTTTTCTCATTGAAATCAAGATAAAGGCATCTATTGCAACCGTAAACTTAATATTGACGACTAAATTTGCAAGAATTGAAGCGACCTTGAGAATAATTGACCTGAAACATACCATACTCATCAAGAGGTGCTAGATCATAATAACTAGGTGGTATAAATGCAGAGGCTGTCCTTCCAAAATTGGTTCCACCATGATACTGAAACATCATGTAAACCAATTGCAAGGGTTAATTCTAAAAAAAAGGCACGTAGTAATCGAACGTATAGAGTGATGAAAGAAGTGTGAAATTTATATATACCATGTAATAGTTGACAAAGCTTCCATTCTTTGCAGCTATGAAAAGTGAAACCTGAAACGCAATATCTTGCACAGATCTTTGGCGTACATCCTCCCCATTTATTACATAGCTATGAGATAAATGGTGCTCTATAAGTTGGGAATTTATAACAACATGCATAATTGTAATATATACAGAGAAATTTCAGTTATTGAAAGAATAAAATACATATGAATTTTGAAAAAAAAAAAACTTATTTACACTAAATATATAGGTTTATTTTATACTTGTATCTAATAATATAATGATATATAAACACATTTATGCTAATTTAATTATTTTATTAATTAAGTGTATATATCCAGTACAAAAAATTTCCCATGAATTTCACTTTAGTTCTGTATACATACCGAGTTGTCCAATTCTCAGTCCAAATTGCAGGCTTGTTTGGGGAGTTAGGCCCTACAAATGTCTCTCCACATTTCAATCCATTGCATGTATTTATCTGAAAGCAACATATGAGTTACTGACTTTCAAACTTCTATTGGCCAAAAATTCTAAGAAACCATTAGGCTTGTTTGTAACAATGCGTTTATTATTTCAAGTAATAGAATTTTTACTTTTAATTGTTAATAATTCAATTAATAGTAAATAAGGGCATTTAGTTTCTAACAATGAGTCTTCACATTAATTGGACTCTTTTAAATTATGACCTTTTGATTAGCATTTTTATTTCTTTCTTTCAAAAAGACCTAAGAATTATTTGGCTCGCAAACAAATTTTCTAAAATTAGAATTTTTATCTAAAAATATGTTAAAATCAGAATGATATTTCTCTAAATGTTTCCTCTTACGGAATGCAATTCTCATTTCTATAATAATAAATTCAATATATATATATATACACACACACACAATTTATGTTTATTGATCAAAAAATTCCAAATCTTTGAATGTTTTGATAATTATATCCAATTCTTTTAATTTTGACAAATTTAGCCAATTTTAAAAAGTTCTTGACAATTATAGCCAATTTGAGATTTTGATTCAAATTAGATGAGATAATCCATAACATTTCACCTATAAGATTGAATTTTAAAAAGGATGTGCTCAGTAAGTCTCATTAATTTTAAAATTTAACCTTATATGGATGATATACTATGAATCATGTCATTTAATTTTAATCAAAATTTCAAATTGCCCAAAATTAAAAGAATTAGATAGAATTGTCAAAACACGCAATGGTTTAGATTTTTTTTTATTAATAAGCCTATATTTTATTGAAATTAATGAATATTTGATCATATATATATATATATATAAACCAACTATATATAATACATTATTAATTAAATATTAAAAGAATATACATGAAAAATTCAAAAAAAATATGATAATAATAATCTTATTATTATAATTTATTGAAATCATTAATTAAAAAATATATAAATAATTTTATTCTTAATCATAATATATTATATATTATATGTTTAAGATAATAATATAGAAATTTGATATCCGAGTGTTGCTTTTAACATTATAAGAAATAAGAAAATCAATTTTAATTATTCCAACGAACTAAATGCATATAGTGATTTTCTTTCCAATTTAAATTTAAAAGTTTAAATCAAGCAAGACCTTTTCTTAGATATAAAAGAATTGAATTCTCTATAAATTATCATAATTTCCAAAATAAGAATTATCCAAACAAAATTCAATTCAATTGAATTATTATTATTTTTTTAGTTTTCAAACACTATATCAGAATGCTTTCTAAATTAAAAGAAGAGGCTAACCACAGGATCAGGAGCATCATTTTGTTTGCACATAAGCCATGGCACCCCAGTGTTGAGTCCCACAGCCATTTGTGCAGCCCATTTGACATAAGATGGTCCTTTGTCCCCAAATGCTTCTTCCACCGAACCATACTCATTCTCAATCTGTTTATACAGTAAGCATGTAGAAACATTAAATAGATATTAATAATTTGCACAACATCAGGGAAGTAGCCGTTGCTGACTCAAATCATAATTTTTTTAATATTTATTAAAAAATACTTTGAATTTAGCTTGATAAAAAAAATAAAAACTCAAAATGATTCAAATTTAAAATATTTAAAAAATTTTAAGATCAAATTCGACCAAATTCTAATTCAATCTATGAATTATTTAAATTAATTTGTTTCTAACTCGAGGTGAAATGATTTGAATTGATTCAAATTAAATTATAAAATATTTTAATTTTATTTAAAAATCAAAATTACCAATGACTCGACCTAATCTATCCATCATATATAAAGTATTCTGATCCTAACCTTTCTAAAAACTCATAACTCAAAATGTCCATTCATATATATATATATAAAGTTGAACCTGTGATAATATGATTGGACCTCCTTGTGATGCATATAATCCCTCCGACTGCATCATAGTTACTATTTTTGTCGCAAAAGTTTGCATTTGAACCTTGAATGGCTCATTATCTGATCGATAAACAATGTCTGGGATGTCATGTAACCAAAATGGTAGCCCCCTGCGACACAATATATCCGTCAATTTTAATGTATGAATATGATCGATTAAATACCCTTTATGTATTTCTACTATTTATCTTAAAGTTTATAATAATTAAATTAGCATTTTAAACTCTTCAATCAAACTTACATTGAAATCAAAACCTAGTTACTATAGAATAATATATTAATATTTATGATTAATAATTAGTGTGCTCATTCAATAAATTTTAATAAATATTGGCAAATTATCATTGAGAGCTTATATTTATTGAATATATAAAGTGCTACTATGATTTTATTTTATTTTTTATTTTGCTTTTTCTAAATATAGATAAATTCATAGGTGGAAATAAATAAAGAAAATGTGTGTTATTTTACTTTACCCATAAGACCATTCTGCCTGAATAAAGGGTCCAATCCTAAGACATGCATAGAGGCCTTGTGCTTGGATTTCCTTAATAAACCTAACTATATCACGTCTTCCACTGAAATCATACTGCATTAATTAAAAAAAAAAGTTGTATAGAATATTAGCAATTACATGGAAAATTAATAAAAGTATTATATATATATATATGATTTTAAAAAGTGTGTTAGATAATATGTGCCAAGAATTATTTATTTTATTAATTTCTTAAAATTATCACATTATTTTTAAGAATTCAATATAAATTAAAATTAATTCAAAATAAAATAATAATTCTAATATAATATGAAATTTTTATTAAAATTTATTTTTTAATAATAAAAATTAAAATATACTATTTCACGATGAATCAATATATGAAATTTTAACATAAGAAATATTTTATTTCATGTATACCACAGCACAAGCAAACGGAATCTCTTCTATATATATATATATTGAAAATCTTCACAAATTTATAGTAACAAAATGATATGTAGCATTTTCCTTAAAGTTTTTTTTATTATTTTTATAAAATTTTTAGCGTTAAATCATTTTTACAATGTTTAATTGATTCATATTTATTAATTAATTATTTCTAATTAAATACTTATATTTATTGATATTATTTATTTTAATAATATTTTTGTTTGTGTATGTCTCTATATATATTGAATTCCTATAAAAAAATTATTTATTTATTTATTCAACTTCTTAAAAAGAAAATTTCAATATGTTAAAAAGTTTTAATTATTTAATTTTATCATAATAACTTATCTTCTTTTCTTGCATAGATATAATGGATGAAAATATTATTTTACATAGAAAGATAAATAATAAATTCATTAAAATTAATTTAAGTTTTTATTAAAAATAATTTTATCGTTAATTTATATTATTAAACATTTATATATCATTTAAATTTTCTTATTGAAAAATATATTATTTACAATTAAAAATTCTAAAAAATATTGAAATACGCTAATAGATTCAATCTTTAAAATTAATTAATAAAATTATTTAATTAATATATAGTGTAAAATTAATAAAAATATAAAATATTTTAAAATTAATAAGATATATAAAGCTCATTCTAAATTTTTTTAATAAATAATATAAAAATATTAAATAAAATCTACGCATCGGCTCGGCTGTTTTTTTATGCATATGCACATCCACGTGTACGGATTACCTGACCGGGTTTGGGCTCGTGGAGGTTCCAAAACACATACGTTTCTATGACATCAAGGCCTCCGTCCTTGGCTTTAGCTATCAAAGTTGGCCACATCTGCATTTGTATGTCAATATAAATGTTATTAATTTTTTTAAAATAATGATGAAATAAATATAATACACTACCAAAAAAAGATTAAAAATACATAAAATCGTGGTTTAAATCTTTTTGAAAAAAATCATTTGTGAGCATACCAACTAATAAATTAATTCTGATTATAATATTTGTGACATTACTTCTAAACGAGCTTTTTGAAGAAATTTCTTTATTTTTAGACGATTTTCCAGAAAATCTTTTTGAGTTTTGATAATCAAATTATGTCTAAAGTACTTAAGATTAATTTAATTGCTGTTAATTAATAAGCATAGTTTTAAAAGATGCAAGCATTGTTCCACAATACAACAAGCAATCAATGAATTATAAATTTTAAGATCTCAAAAAAAAAAAAAAAAAAAAGAGTAATTGTTTGATTAAAAAATACACAAGATCCAATGGAAGGAGATGTGGTGATTAAATTTTCCCTTTTCTCTTAAGCAACATTACAGTTAAAAATGGAGAACATGAGGCTGTGTGGACTTCATCCATCCTAATGTTACTCTCTTGCAAGATAATGTGTTAAACTAATTAAATAACTATAAGATTTCATCAAATGATTATTAAATTATCCACTATTAATTTTTTTTTTATTTGAAAATATGCTGCCGGGAAATCCCCGCTATCTACCTCCAACTATGTACTTACTATTATAATATATACAATTATATGTAAAAGTAGAGGTGAGCATAAATCTTATATATATTGAATCTTAGATATATTGAATCAAACTAATTTACTACATCAAATAAAATTAAAATTAAAAGAATTAAAAATATCTAAAAAATAATTTAATTTATTCGAATAGGAATAATAATTTGGGATGATATCGTTTATTAATCTTTTTTGGTTATCCAATATATATATATATATATATATAGTTTTGTTGTAAATTTAATTTTTTTAAAAGATTTGAAATATCTAAATCTCTAAATTGAACTGAACTGATTCATTAGTCCAGAATATACAACTAAGATTGAACAAAAATCAGTTCAATTCGAAATAGATATTTTCTTATCCCTTTTTGAGATAGGTTCCTTCATTTTTTTGAATATTTGATTTTTCGACTTGATTTCAGATAATTCTAAATGACTGATCAACAATCAAATCCGATCAGCCCTATGTAGAATGGTAGATGTATTTGTACGAAGTGATTTAAATCGGATCAATTTTGTGGTATATTTTTTTGAAGGAACTTGGATCATGTTATTTCGATCAAGAGTGGATTACTATATATTGGCTTTATATAGTTTCTACATATATATTTTTTATTAAGTTATTGAGTCAATGTGTAAAAAGAAATATATATTATTTTTAATTTTAAATCAGATTAGATTACTTATAATTTAAATGTTTTA
>CATIWR010594902.1:0-35841 GCA_949677035.1 Omphalea diandra
TATATATATATATATATATGTGTGTGTGTGTGTGTGTGTGTGTAATTTTATGGTTTTTTCAAAATAATATTCATTATGAGGAATCAAATCAATTAGAAGTGTAAAAAGGATTATCCAATGAGATTAAATGGTGAATTGGATTATCCATTGTGTCAAATTTACTATAAGATTAAACTAGTCATGAATTTGCATATTGCTTGATATGATTATAAAATAAATTTTAAATATATTTAATATTTATATTATTGCATAATTAGTTAATTGATTGAATGTTCAAATTAATATATAAATAATATTTTAAATTTAATTATTATTTTACAAAAAATTTATTGTCAATTAATAAAATAATAAAATAAAATTTCAAAATTATAATTACATAGAGTTAATTGTAATAAAAAAAATCTTTATTAATTTATATTTTAAATCTAATATGAAAGATTTTCAAACGAAAATTTATTAAATTTAAATGGAGTAATTTTTTATTATTAGTCAAATAAATAATATAAAGTATTTCATAATAAAAAATAAAATTAAAAAATAATTACAAACTATATATGTATATGTGAGGCGATTATAACAAAAGGTTGTTTATTAATTCATACATTTAATTTTATGTGACACAATTTTAAGATAAAATTTATTAAACTTAAATGAAGCAATTGTTAACAATTTATTACAATGTTATTGCCCTTATATATTTAAAATTTTGAACAATTAATAAAATTAATTTAAATCTTAATTTTTTATTTAAAATTTTATTTTTTAGATTTTTCTAATTTCTTATTAAGAAGTAGTTTGGAATTTTTTTTCATTTTTTGTTCTTCTAATTCATGTTCAGGATATTTTTTATATAATATTATTGTTTATTGATTCATACCTTTAATATTGTGTAGTACAGTTTTAAGATAAAATTTATTAAATTAAAATGAAATAATTTATGATGATTTATTACACTGTTATTTGTCCTTATATACTTAGAATTACAGTTTTAAGATAAAATTTATTAAATTAAAATGAAATAATTTATGATGATTTATTACACTATTATTTGTCCTTATATACTTAGAATTTGAATAATTAATGTAATTAATTTAAAATTTTGCTTTCTATTTAAAATTTTGACATTTGAGTTTTTTCTAATTTCTTAGTTAGAAGCATTTTATAATTTTTATTTTTTTAGATTTTTCTAATTTTTTGTTCAGAATATCTTAGTTTCCTATTTAAAATTTTTATTGTTTAGATTTTTATAATTTTCTATTCATAGATAGTTTAGAATTTTTACTTTTTATACATTTTTTAATTTCAAATTCAGGATTTTTTATATGATATTGACTTTTTTGTTAAAATTTTTAAGTTTAAAATTTTTTAATTTATAATTTATAAATTTTTTACTATGTAGTTGAGTTTTTTAATTTCCATTTTAGAAATATTTTTTATATGATAGTTTTATATAATATAATATGCAATAATGACTTGTGACTATATTATACATAATTATTTGACAAATTTAATAAATTTATACACAATTCTAATATAAAACATTATTTTATATTTTCAATTTTATACAACACAATTTCAAGTGAAAAATTTATTAAACTTGAATAGAGTAATTTTTGAAAATCAATTAATATAAATAATATCAAATATTTCATAATAAAAAATAAAATTAACAAAAAGGTATAAACTATATATACATATGTGAGGTGATTGTAATTAAAAAGTGTTTATTTATTTATACATTCAATCATGTGTGATATAATTTTAACAGAAAATTTATAAAATTTGAATGAAATAATTATTAATAATTTATTACACTACTATTTATCCTTATATACTTATAATTTTAAGCAATCAATAGAATTATTTTAAATCTTGATTTCTATTTAAAATTTTTACTTTTAGATTTCTCTAATTTCTTATTTATATGTAGTTTAAAATTTTACTTTTTTATTCTTCTAATTTTTTATAGAATATCTTGACTTCTTATTTAAATTTTTTTAGTTTTTTATTTAAATTTCTTGGTTAGATGTAGTTTAGAAGTTTACTTTTTAGATTTTTTAATTTTCTTTTTAAAATATATTTTTATATAACCTTAACTTCTTGTTTAAATTTTTTAGTTTTTATTTTTTAAATTTTAAATTTCTAATTTAAATTTTTTATTATGTAATTGATTTTTTTAATTTTTACCTAAAAATATTTTTTTGATATGACAATTTGTTATAATATAATGTAAAATAATAACATATTGCTATATTATATACATTTACTTGATAAATAATAAATAATAATTTAAAATTAATTTAATACTAAAAATAATAATATGTATTGATTTTCAAGTTTGGCCTTATTTAGAGTTTATTTTCTTTCTAGAAGCATGAATTTTTTCTTATTATGATTACGATAGAAAGATTGTACGTTCGTTTGAACAAGGAAAGGATTAGTTTAACAAGTTTGCAGCAACATACAAAAAGTAAACCCACCTACAAGGAAACTGGAAAAGGATAACTTTACAAAATTAGATTATTTATAAATTTTAGTGTATATATATATATAAAATGCAAGCCAAACATGGCATATCCACACATGTAACATGCGGCATATATTTAATATATGATGATAAAATAAAATATGAAAAGAAATATAAATAAAGTAACTATTTTTCAATTTAATAATTGGTTTAATGAAATTATTAGTAATAATTTTATGATAAATCTTTAATATCTGACTATTGATTATTTAGTATTCGCACCTTAATAATTTCTTTAGTACTCAAACAACAATGTGCTAGTGAATAATTTTTTTGAAAAAACAATGTGGACCTCAAATAACTTCAATTTAATGATTGCTTTAATAAAAATTATTATCTATCTCTACAAAAATTTTGTTTTATAATTAAATCTTAATGATTTTTAATATTCAAATAATAATTTTAATTAAATATTTTTTTCAAAATATAATCCCAATTTGAAAATAATTTTTAAGAATTTCATATAAAAATAATTCATGTAATTTTTTAATGCTACTGGAAAAATATTTAAAGCATATATTTGACATATGATTTTTTTAAAAATATAATGAAAAATGCACATGAAGTAACTATTTTTCAATTTAATCGATTGCCTTGATGAAAAATTACTGTTAGTTATTTTTATTTTAAATTTTAACCTCTCGCTATTAATTTTTTTTTTTTTTTTTAGAATCAAAATTTAGCTTTCGTTCAATTCATTAAGGTTTGCTTCTAGAAATGTTATCTCTGCGTAAGTTACATTTTTAAGGTAATTATTTTTAAAGAATTCATGACTTTTGGGTGTTTGATGGTATTTTTCTCCAAAGAAGTAGAACTACTTTTTTAGATATTTGTGTTTAATACAAATACCAAATCCTTAGTGAAGATACTATAAAATACTATTATATTGTTATTATTTTAATGATTTTGTGTCAATATTTTTTAACATAAATATAAAAGGATGAATTAAAAAATCATACATCACTCAAAAAAAAATTAAAAAGTCATATAATTTATTGATAATATTACCAAGTTAAAAAATCATTAATACTAGGAGTTTCAAACTCTTTTTTTTTTTTTTTTTGTCCAGAAAAGAAAATTTGTCATTAAGCAAAGGCCCCTGGGGCTTCATACAAGAAAATATTTTTCAATACAGGATGGGGTTAGAGACCCAAAAAAGATTACACCCATCCATATCTTGGATTTTAACTATACAATCAATTGGTTTATTACCTAATCTAGAGACAAGATTTAGATTAAAACTAACAAAATCTGTTAATCTTAGGTGAATATAATGGAATCCAGCTCCCAACTGATATTCATCTTAAGATTAACCATATCACGTAAATATAGTTGAATCAAATTAAAAAATGGCGTGAGAGTTGCCCACACTATTTGCCAAGGAAATGGCTTCCTTAAGAGCGTATGCTTCCCTCTTGAGAGATGAATCACACAAAATTCTCTTTGAGGTATTGGATATCATCTTACTTTCAAAGCTTTTACTAATGGCTATTAGAGTTGTCATAGTGGAATCCGATTTTTAAGCCACGTTCGAATTGATCTTGATCCAATCTCGTAGAAGAGGAGACTACCTAACGGAGCGAAATACCTTTTGACTGGAGTTTGAAGGAAAAGAGGCAAAGAAACTAAAAGAATTATGTAGGTTAGAAGAAAGGAGTTGAGCTCTTCTGATTGTGCTATTGAGATTAGGCATTTGACCTTTAGAGCAAGCAACATTACACATTTTCTATATATTCTAACATATAATCGCAATATCTAAAATGACACTGTCATTGTCAACCTTATGGAATTTTGTGAAGATCGTATGCCACCATTTGACGAAGGAGTTGAAGCATCTTTTGTTGGGAATACAATTATAATTGCTCTGAAACCAAGTAGCTTTGGAATGGTGACAAAAATAAAAGTGTGCTCTACCATTTCCTCTCTCTTTACTAGGACTTTCAAACTCATTGTGTAACTTGAGATAATTGCTTTTAATAACACTTCTTTCTCCTCTATCAATGTTGTTCGCTTTTTCCATCCCTTCATTTTGATCACTGCTTGATCTTATCTTGAAATTTTTTTTCTTAGATTTATTTACAAGAGTGGGTAGACCTAAATATGTCTCATGTCTCTCCATTACATTAACCCTAATATGATCTCGAATATGAACGTTAGTCTCATCTAGCACATTTCAACTTATTGAGAGCTCTAACTTTTTTCAGATTTATCCTTTAATTTGATGCATCTTGATAGATTTAAAGAATCTCCTTTATTTTAAAAAAACAATCACATGGTTCATCATTGATCAATAAGAACTAAGAAACAAAATAATACACTTCGTCACTAAATCTATCCAAAAATTGTTCAGAAACTTATTTTTTTTCTATATTTGATTTTAGAAAATGTCATTTTACCTTAACATAAACTTGACTCATATCAAATTTTAGGACTAAAATACTTGTTCTATTAGACTTTTTTTTTTTTTTTTTATCTTGAATAAAAAATCTCAAATGCTACCAAAGTATTATATATGATTAAACGACAAAAAAAAAACTTTAAAAATTAGAGATAATATTTAGAAGAATTTATTTTAACTTTGGTATTATTTAGGCAAACTGAAAAATTAAGTATTGAATATTTTTAGTACTAAAAATTTATATGTTGAATAATTTTAGTATTAAAAATTTTAAGAACTAAATGATAATTGAATAGATATCAAATTTTCATAAAGAAAATCAAATCTAAGAGATAAATTTAAGTTAAGATAACTATATATTTTACAATAAATTATCATATAATTTGATTTTAAATATTTTAAAACTTATTAATTATATTTTTGTCAATAGGAAAGATTGTGATAATGAATGGATATTATCAAAATAGTAAATTAATCTATTAAATAAAAATTTTCTAATTTTATTAGATTAATTGATTTTTTAAAATTAAGTGCTTAATAAAAAATATTATTAAACATACTTTAAATATTAAGAACTTAAAAAACTATTATCAAATATTTTTTTAAAAAATAAGTATTAAATATTTTAATTTTAAGTGTTTAATATAGTTATCAAACACCGCCTTAATTGCAATGATCTTAATATTTATTTGAAAAATCGCATTACAAAATCTCATGAGTTTAAAGTCTTTAATAGATTCATGTTTTTCAATTTGGGAATAAAAAAATAAAAATGTGATGCGGGATCACAAACATTGTTTAAGATATTTAAAATAGTGAAAACCATATCAACATTAATAATATACCAAAATTTCTAATAAAAAAATGTGATATACCATGCATTTGCTTTAAGGCTCAAAAGACTTCCTCTGAAAAATAAGAGATTGTTAAAAAGTAATTCATTTCTATAGATACTTAGAAACCAACAATTTCTAAAATGTTATCAATATTTTTAAGAACCGCAGACTTAAATATATCTTTGAAATAATTAGTCATAATATTTGTAATCTCCTATTTCTCTTCATACCACTTCCCATTTTTTCTTTCTAATGCTTTCTTATGAAAGAAATTGATATTTTGGTCCCCATTCTGTAACCAATAAACTGATGAACGCTGGAGCCACATTGCCTCATCTAACTTTAAAAGATTATTGATTTCCATCTCCACTTATTTATATTTGATATGACAGATTTTTCTTGGGTTTTTTTTTTCTTATAATTCTAGTCTTTTTTTTTTTTTTTCTTAAGGGAATCCAACTTCTTCAACATATAATCAAATACCTTCCTATCTGATTAAGATAATGACTGTCCACATTTTTTCACCATCTCATCAAAACTAATATGGATAATATCCCAACCCCACCCTCTTTTGATCATATTCTCATACTCATCATGCTCTAACCATATTTTTTCTCAAAATGAGATAATTGTTTTATTCGTCGTATCAATAAATAACATCTTTATACATTTCATATTGAAAATGATATGATTTCTTTCACTATGATTGTTTTTTTCTCTTTCATTTTTCTAATGAAACACAAGAAATATTTTTTTTTTCTTATTAAAAGGATACAAGTTACAAAAAGACAAGTAAACCTCTCTCATTAAAAAATTTAAATCCTAACAAAAAAATCAAAAATCAAAAATTAGAATATCACGATTATGTGATATAAATTTCACAAATTGATATTTCAAAAGTAGTGAAATGATTCTTCTTAATGAGAAGGTTAAATATTTATCATTTTAACTTTGAAAATTATTAATTTTTTCATGTTTGAATATTGATAAATACTGAATTACGTATAATAAGTAAATAATTTATACAAATTTTTATAATTTAAGATAAGAAATTGAGTTACGTTGTCTATAAAGCAAAGCATAGAATAATAATTAAAAAAAAAATTCATTCTAAAAGATTTTTTTTAAAAAAAATATACATAATCATTGAAATAAATTAAAATTTAAAATCTTTTATAACTATTATTTCTAGAAAATTTAAATTATGCATGTTTGTTGATTTGAATGTTTAAATTCTTTTTCATCTTAGTATATTCACATAATTAAAATAAAATAAAGATAAAAACTCATAAGAATTAGTAGGAAGAATATCCACCAACGTTGTACGTGGAAAAAATTACTACCTTTTAATATTGTTGTCCATAAAAGATTCTTACTTTTTTAGTTTAGTTTTCTATTAAATTAAAACTAAAGTTTATATATTTAATTAATAAGATCAATACAATCTCCTGAATATTAGGTATTAGTTCAAATGTATATGAATTATAAGGGATTCTATTTTGGTTGGACAAATTTCTATTTAGCATAAACTAATTTAATTATATATAAATCTACTTCACATAGAATTCAATTTTATTCTAAATAAAATAAATACTATATACAAGTCATTCTCTAAAAAAATTATAAGATCTGATATTTATATCTAAAATAATCTTTTAAAATAAATATATTTTAATTAATTTAAACATTTTACTTATATATAATATAATATAATATATTCAAAAGTGACGCCAGCCTTTTAATCTGGAGGCTGGACCTCAGCCAGCCAAATTATGCAAGCTGAAAATATGTTCAAATCCGGGGAATTAAGAAAGATATTTTAATTAATTTAAAGAAAAGTATCTTTTTCTTCAAATCAGGCTTTGACCAAAAAAAAAAAAAAAATCAGGGCCCACGTAAGAACCAATTCAAACTCGTCCTCTTGGAAATTCCAGCTCATCCAGATTCAAGCAAGGCTGCCCCTCTGGTGAAGATGTATCCCCAAGTTCGAAATAAAAGGCGGGTCGGACGGGTGTTAAAGCCGGTGATCCGATCTAAACAAATCTGCTAGATCAAATTAATATTGTGAGCTGAGTCAACCTAAATCTGATTGGGTACTTCTTTTCAAATAAATTAGTTATTTATTTTTAAAATTTGTACACGTTATTCTTGTTCTGGTCAAACTAAAAGAATAAAACATTTATAAGAAAATTTATCCCACACAGTAAAATTCTTGCAACTAGTTTTAGACTCTTGGATTGTGCAGTGAAGTTGCATCCGTCGTAGTTGCTAGCCATATATTATTCCATCTAAAATAAAATACTTAAAAAGAGAATCTACTAAATTATATTGAATAAACACTTTTTATTAACGTGATAGCTAGCTATCAGAGAGCAACGATTAATTATAAATAATTAATAAATATAAAATATTTAGTAATTTATTAATAAAATTTATAATTATACTATAAAATAACAAAAAATAATTATTATTTTATTTTAATTAATTTTAAATGAAATTATAATTTGTATAATATAAATAATGATAAATATAAAATTAATATTAGAAAAAAAGATTCAAACAATAATTTTTATATTTTTAAATACAGAAAAAAATATTTTTAATATTTAATTATAATTTTTAAATACTAAATACTGATGCTTATCAAATAATCTTTTTTAACATTTAAATATTAAATTACTGAATGTCAATATAGAAACGCCAAATCAAACTAAAGTACATTGCCATTAAACGATGGAAAGGGAGAGTTTATCTGGATAAGATTTGAAATTTCACTTATTTTTAAATAATTTTATTTTATCATTAGAGTTTATATATATATAAAATAAGGATAACACACTAAAGTAGGCCAATCAATTACTCACCAAATATGTAGTTAGCAAATAATAGAAAACAGTGACTGGCTAACTTTGATATTGACATTTAAATATTATCATATTTTCTGAACGCGATAAAGTATCTGTAGCGTTCGTTCCATTGAAAGGGTCCAAGCTGCTTCATTCAAGAAAAAAAAAAAAAAAACTGTGGATTGAAGTGAAGTCCTGTCATATGCATGTGCATTCGTAGAAAACGCAGAAAGAGGGGATACCCACACCCACTGTTCCTCTATTTTGTTTTTGGTGGGCCACTCTCGCCCGCGGTTGTCCAAGTGTGTGTAGCTACCAAACTCAACGTTTGAATGTCTCTACAAAATAAATATAAGATCACTAACTTGTAAGTTGAATCTCACTTGCAATTTATCCCATACTTAAAAGGAAAAATATCATATCTTCAATCAATTCCAGAGTGGAGTGTGCTTATGGGTGAGAGGAACGATAAATTAATTTATTTATGTTTTTAAAAATTATTTATAAATTTTTAAATAATTTTGATTTAAAAATTATTAAAGTACAACCTTTTTGGTATATTAGCCGCGAAGCATGTACATTATACAGTGATAAGTCCATTTCAAAATTATCTTTTTATGAATTTTGTTTTTAATATTCCATTAAGATATTATATTTATTTATTTATTGATCAAAGATATTTATTGTTTATATAAAAAATGATTAATTAACAGTATAATACAATCAATTAATTCTTATATGACGCAGTTCAAATAAAAGTATATGAAGATAGTGATTTTCGTATAACATATAGCAAAGACCATTGAATGGTAAAACAAATTTACGAATTAATAGTTGCAGACTTGCAATTCTCTTGCATGCCTCAAAGAGAACATTAACCAGCCAAAAGGGAATTGGCCTACATTGTTTTTAAGGATACAATTAGCCAATATTTAATAGTTGGGTATATAATTTATATATGGCCATACTGATAATGTGCCTCTTCTTTTAAAAAATTATAGGAAATTATCATGTAATAATCTTGTACCCAAAGGAAGCATGGAAATACCTAACAACTATCCAGCAAAAAGCATCAACAAATGATATACAATAAGTATTAAAATTGACATAAATATGATTGGTTGGTGTTGTTTTCTTATAAAATCTTAGCGGTGCTTATCATGAAAACAATTTCACACCATGGGTTGTACCCCTTTGATAAAAACAAATCAAATGCTCAAATCGTCACATTGCATGAGCCTTTATATTTTGCTAATTTTATGACAAGGCAACACCTCATGCAAATGTGTCTTTTAGCTCACACATATATGTCTCTTTACAAGTCTCCAAGTTTGTCATGTTATTTATATATTATTGTATATAAATAGAAGGTTGTTCTCCATTTATGTATTTGATCAATCCAAAAATATAAAAATAAACATAATATTGATTTTTTATGAATAACTTTCTTTTTAATTATGGTAGCACTTTTTTAATAGTATAGTAAAGAGTGGAATAATAAAGCTGTTAAAAAAGCGTGAAAAGCCAAAGATGCTAATTTAATTAGACTGCCTTTGGCATGTATGTAACACCCTATTTTGGTTTTTTGTTAAGTAAATCAAAAAATATTTTGTTAGGTTTAATTTGTTCATAATTATTTGACGAGTTTTGAGCTTGATAATATTAATCTATGTCTAAATTAAGTTATTTTGAGTACATTTTATGTTATTTTCCGTATTTGGATACTTTGTAGATGTTAACAAGTTTGAAGGAAATTGTCTAAATTAAGTTATTTTGAGTGCATTTTATGTTATTTTCCATATTTGGATACTTTGTAGATGTTAACAAGTTTGAAGGAAATTGGACCAAAATAAACAAAACTGGCAACTTCAGGGATCAAGTTGGATATTTGTATGTGCAAACAACAATTACATTCTGTCACTGCTATGACTTTTAATGGCAAAGAAGGTTGTCGCGCCTGCGATAAAAGTCGCAAGCTGCAACATAGGACATGACAAAACCTACGTTTTAACCTATATTTTAGTTCTTTTGAAGGGATATATAAAACAAACACTTAGGTAATGTTTGGTAGGATGTAATTCAATGTAATCAAATATAAACTCAATAAACTATTAAATTAAAATTTCTTTTGATTACATTATATTACATCCTACCAAAAATTACCTTAAGATTTTCTAAAGAGAGAAGAGGGGAGTGAAAAAAAGACCCTTTAAAGACTTAAAAGAGGCATTTTTGAAGGAAGAAAATAAAGAGAAACAAGTTACAACTCAAGATTAAGTGCAAGAGTTATAAAGACCACTTGATCAAAGAAGAAGAAGAAGACGAGATTCATCAAGCCAATTGGGAAATTTCATTTTTCCTTCTCTTTTCTTATTTCTTTTATTAGAGATGATGCTATTAGTTTTGGATTTACCTTATTTTATTAGTATGTTAGGCTAGATCTTTGATCTAGAATCTTGATGTAGCCATGAAACATAATTGATTGATTTATGATTTTAATGACTATGTTGGAATTTTATTCTTTTGCAAGTGAAAGATTCTTGAACCTAATGTTTGTGATTATTTGGCTACCAATTAAATGATTTGTGTTTTATTTATAGATCGAGAGAATGTAATATTGAAATATACCTAAAATCACTTTCTTTAGGTTAATTGAAGAGTAAAGATACTCACCTAACCTATTGCTATCATTTAAAAGATTGTTAGATCTAAATGAGCGATTTATTTGTAGTTCATATTGACAGATGGTTCTATGAAATATGATAATAAAGTTAAGTGACTACTCGAGATAAATGACTTAATTATTATAGAGACATTTGATAGTTGCAATGCTTAATCCAACATAGTATTAAATGATAATGATTTCATGATTTTCCATTGGTGAGATCAAGTGTTCTAAGTAATTTATCATAAGGCTTTCTTTCTCCATTGTTTTTTGTCTTTTTACCATTGAATTGTTAATTTAGTTTATTTTCAATACATTGGTAGTTTAGATAATATATCAAGTATCCATTTTTAAATAAAAATAAAATCATCGCATTTTAATACTTATAGCCTTTAACTTTATGAGATGATATTCACACATCCTTGTGCACTATATTACCTGGTTATTGTTCTCTTGCAGTTTTTAGCAAGTTTTACACTTGTTAAAGGTGGGTTGAAGAAATGTTTTAAAAAGTAAGATATTGAGTGAACCTAAGTTTATCCCTTAGATTAGACTCAACTCCACGTTCAAAGAAATTGGCACCATTGCTAGAGATATGATGCTTTAATATTTAAAGCTTTAATTCAATTCATAATTTATAACTTTTCTTTTCTTTTTGTTTGGTTTTTAGTGTCACACTTCATCTTGCATGAGAAGGATTGAGAGTCTAAACCAAATGTAGTGAGATCTTGAACTTTTTTATCTTAAGATTAAAAGAAATCTTAGAGTGAGTATAAGGAGATAAAGATTGGAAAAGCATAATAGAAGGAATCCAATGGCTAATAACCACGAGACTAAAAAGGTCTATAAGGGACTATAGTGTTCCATTGCTAAATGAACCGCAACCCAAAGTTACTAAACCAATTATTAATGCCAACAACTTTGAGATCAAGCTAATGATTAATCAAATGGTTAAAATCAATCAATTTGGAGGTTTACCATATACAGATTCACACATTCATATAATAATATTTTTAGAGATTTGTGATACTTTCAAGCAAAATGAAGTCTTGAATGATGTTATCAAATTGAGCCTATTTTCTTTTTCACTCAAAGACAAAGCCAAGTCATGGTATATTGTGAGCAATTATCATAAGCTTTCCTAAATAAGTTCTATCCACTAGCGAGACAACGAGGTTGAGGAATGATATCTTTGCTTTTGCTTAACTGGAAGGAGAGTCTTTCTATGAGACTTAGGATAGATTAATGAATTATTGAGAAAGTATTCTTACCATGGTTTATCCAAGTGGCTCATCTTACAAACCTATTATAATGATTTGAGTCCTTTGTTGAGGAGTATACTAAATGTAGCGGTAGGTGGACCTCTTATGGCTAAGACAAAAGATGCGACTTACTAATTGCTTGAAGAAATGGTGACTAATAGTTACCAATGGCCAACTGAAAGATCCATGCTAAGGAAGGTAGCGAGAGTCATAAAGATTAATCAATTACCTATTATGCAAGCCCAAATTCCCAACTTATCCAAGCAAATCAATGCCATGAATTGTAATGTCGTAGCTTCTCTAACTATACAAATGAATTCTTGTGAACTTTATAGAGGAGGTGGCCATGTGAGTGTTAATTGCTAGGTAGGTAATCTATTTACTTCTTTGAATATTGAGCAACTAAATTTTGTGCGGAATTTCAATAATAGACAAGGTAACAACCTATATTCCAATTCTTACAATCTTGGTTGGAAGAATCATCTAAAATTTTCTTAGAGAGGAAATAATGCCTTGAGACGACAAACACCCCCAAGTTTTCAAGAACAACAGTAGTAGGACAAGAAATCAAGTTTAAAGGTTATGATGGAGAAGTTAGTTATATGCCTTAGGCCAATGTTTGTAATGGATATTTTCTTAATAATATCATGGTTGCAATTTTATTAAAAATCTTTTTTATTTACAACCAAATGATAAATTTCATGACTAGTCAATTCTATCTAATCTCATCAAGTATTTGACTTGATAGTAAAAACTTTGAGTGCAAAGAATTCTATTATAAATTGTCCCTAATCGGTCATTATTGTTAGGATAATAATGAAAAAAAATAGTATGTGTTTTGATTGATGACTACATTTTACTAGTTATGTATATGCGATATTAAATCAAACTCATCGATACATGTTTAATAAACATTGTATTGGATCGACCTACTATGGGAATACTACATAGATTAATAGTCATAAGTAGATTCTCATGCAATAGTATTAACTTAATCCTCTGATCTAAAAATTACCATAGTTTCCAATATGATGAGCTTTATGTTTTGATATAGTCCAACATTATCTTTAATTGGATGATCATATAGACTAATATTGGACATGAAGTGAATCATATAGAGGAATATGAGTGATAAAGAAGGAATTTGTCCCTCATATATTTTTATGAGAAATATGTCTCTGGATTTCTCGATAAATTAGACTGAATAGATTGCATGGTCATGTGATAATGAATTGAATATGGCTATCAATGCCATTTTACATCAATTTACTTGGAGATCGAGAAATAATTAAATTATATAAGAATGACATGCCTTATGTTCAATTGAGATATAATGTGACAAAAGGATTATAATACTATATGTGAAATAGGTTAGGTCATATTATTAACATTCACATAATTTGGGTAGTCATAATGTCTTACTAGAGGCTCCTTATGACTTGTGGGTCAGAAATATATTTTTATGCCATTACCAACATTATGTGAATCTACAGGGTCGCACATATAGAATAGACCCAAAGCAAAAATTGGATTTATTACTCTCTCTAATTATAATTAAGATAATTAAAGATATTATCTAAATTATTTTAATATTTATTTGATTTTAGATGTTAAAGCAAAATATGATATTATCTTGTATCTTTTAGATATACAACTAGCATAAATATCTTAATAGTTAAGATACACACACACACACACATACATGTTTTTAAGGTTTTCGTATGAAAAGATGTATTCACGCTTTTCTTCAAAAAACATAAAAAGGAGAGAGAAAAAAAAATCTAATGCTATCACACCCTACATTTTGGAAGTAATATGTTCATATGGATACCTGTAGAGGGCAATCATCCTTTAGTGACACATTATTCCAACTTCAAGCTTGAGGTAGGGTGTTATTAGTGTAAACTCTCTCTTAGCCTTCCAACAAATCTGCTGTCTCACATCTAAATTGGTAATATTCGCATCATTTCCTTTCGATTTAATCGAATTTCATGGATCCTTAATGGGTTTTCATGTAGAAAGTTTTTATGTTTCCACTATGCATATTCTACAAAACCCAATTAGAGATTTATTTTCAAAACTAATGAGAGGATGGATACACAAGATGAAGCTTTAAAAAGGTTAGATGCTAAAGTTCATCCAATTAGTAAACATCATTCTTCATATATTCATGCACTAGAGGTCCAAGTGGGACAGTTGGTGAATGTTTTGTCATCTAGGTAAGTGGGGAGTTTTCCTTTTACTTTAGAGGTTAACCTAAAGGAGCATATGAAATCCATTACTTTGAGATATGAAAGAGAGGTAGAAAATAGAGTTAGTGAGTCTAAGCAATAAATAATAAAAGAAATAACCCAAGAGGAGAAAAAGAAGGAATCACATGAAGCAAGGAAAGAAGAAGCTTATCCCGCACCACTAATGGTTCAATCTTATGTACATTCCATTCCATTCCCTTAAAGATTAAATAGTCAAAGAAATGGCAAACCAACTAAGGATTTTGCTAAATTCCTTAAAAGTTGTCAAAAAGATCCATATCAACATTACGTTACTTAAAGCAATAACATAAATGCCTTTCTATGTCAAATTTCTCAAAGGCATTATTTCCAATAAGAAGTAGCTTGAGGAGTGTTAAGTAGTGATCCTTATAGAAAAGTGTAGTCCCATTTTGCAAAACAAGCTTCCTAAAAAAGTTAAGGATCTAAAGAGTTTGTCACACCTTGTGATATTTGTGAATTAGAATTTGATAAAGCTGTTTGTGATCTTTAATCTAGTATTAATTTGATGCCTTTGTCACATTTCAGGAAATTGAAGATAGGAGAGATCAAGGAAATCAGGATATCATTGCAATAGCGGATAGATCGATCAAATATCATATGAGGATTGTTGAAGACATGCTTGTTAAGGTGGACAAATTCATCTTTCTTGCAGATTTTGTGTTTCTAGACTTTGAAAAAGATCATGAAATACCACTTGTCCTAGAGAGACCATTCCTAGCCACATGTAGAGCTCTTATAGACATAAAGCTAGGAAAGTTAACTTTGAAAGTGAGAGATGAACAAGTGGAGTTTGATGTGTATAAAGCTATAAAGAGACCAATGATGGAAGAATGTTGCTTACAGGTAAATGAGGTTGACCATATAGTAAAGGAGGAAATAAAGGAGCAATTTCACATCACCATGATCCTAGTGTGAGGGAGATTAAAGAACAGGAGGAAATTGAAAAATACATCCACTAATCCCCTTTATCCTACTATGGTTTAATACCATTCATCTAAGCAAGAATTTGAAGAGCTTAAAAAGAACCTTACCCCACCAATACTTTCCATTATAAAGCCACTTAACCTAAGCATAAAATCTCTTCCCATTCACTTCAAATATGCTTACTTAGGAGAAGATAAGACACTTATTATCATTATTTCTAGCCAATTATTTAGAAAGCAGGAGAGATTATTGAACACGCTTAGAAGGAGGATCAGGGCTTTAGGAATGATTATCTCGACATTGAAGGAAATAACCCTTCTTTGTGCATGCATAAAATTCTTACAGAGGATAATCATAAGCCATCATTTGAACATCAAATAAGGCTCAATCTAAAGATGAAAGAAGTTGTAAAAGGGGAGGTAATGAAGTTGCTTGATGCCATAATTATTTATCCAATTTCAGATAGCTCTTAGGTTAGCCTAATGTAATGTGTTCCAAAGAAAGGTAGGATGATGGTAGAAGCCAATGTGAATAATGAGCTTGAGAATAGTTATTAAATTGAGGGTGGGTATGCATAGATTATCATAAGTTAAATGCAATAATAAGAAAAGATCATTTTCCCTTCCCTTTTATTGATCAAATACTAGAAAGACTTGTTAGACATAATTGCTATTATTTTTTAAATGAATACTCAAGATATAATTCAATTTATATAGCCTCAAAGGACTAAGAAAAGACCATATTCACTTGTGCCTATGGGATCTTTACTTATAGAAGAATGTCATTTGGTCTTTGTTATGCGTCAATTACTTTATGGTACTTTATGGTGATCTTTTCAGACTTGGTAGAACATTATATTAAGGTGTTCATGGATGATTTTTCAGTGCATGGAGATTCCTTTGATCAATGCTTGGAAAACCTTGAAAGTGTCTTGATGAGATGTGAGGAAACTAACTTAGTGTTGAATTGGAGAAAATGTCACTTTATGGTGCAAAAAAGGCATTGTGCTTAGACATAAAGTTTTAGTAAAAAGAACTAAGGTTGATGCAATAAAGATTGAAGTGATAGAGAAACTTCCACCACCAATATCTATTAAAGCTATTAGAAGCTTTCTTGGTCATGCCAAGTTTTATAGCAATTTATAAAGGACTTTTAAAATTTCTAAACCTCTTTGCAATTTATTAGCTAAAGATGCACCTTTTCATTTCTCTAATGAATGCCTTAATGCTTTCAATAGGTTAGAGCACAAGCTAATTTTAACACCATCATTACAACATTAGATTAGAACCTTCCTTTTGAACTCATATGTGATGTAAATGACTATACAGTGGGAGCGGTGTTGGGACAAAGAAAAAATAACAAGCTTAATGATATATATCATTCTAGTCGAGTTCTTAATGATGCTCAAATGAATTATGCAACAGTAGAGAAAGAACTACTTGTTATAGTGTTTGCATTTAAGAAGTTTCGATCTTATCTCTTGGGCTCCAAAGTAATTAGGTACATGGATCATACGATGATCAAATACTTATTAGTGAAGAAGGATGCTAAACCATATTTGATATGTTGGGTTCTCTTACTATAAGAGTTCAACTTGGAGATCAAAGACAAAGAAGGGAGTGGAAATTTGTTAGTGGATCATCTTTTTAGACTAGAGTAAAGACACATGAAAGGAGATGCATAAATTGATGATAAGTTTTTTGAATAAGCAACTCTTTAAGATAACCATAGTGAAAACTCCATGGTATGTCAATGTTGTTAATTTCTTAGTAAGTGGGGTTATGCCATATAGGATGTCATACCAACAAAGAAGGAAATTCATCCATGACTCTAAGTTTTACTATGAGGAAGATCCATTCCTTTTCAAGGATTGCTTCTATGGGGTAATAAGAAGGCGTGTCCCTTATGAAAAAGTCCTTATCATTCTTGATCATTGCACATAAAAGAATATGAATGACATTTAGGACTAACAACAATAATCACAAAAGTACTTGAAAGTGAATTTTATTGGCCAACACTTTTTGGAGTGTCTATTTATTTATTTATTATTGTGATTGATGTCAACATACGAGTAACATCTCTAAGAAAGAGGAAATACCATTGAATGTGATGATGGAAGAGGAATTATTTAATGTTTGGGGGATGGATTTCATAGGTCTCTTTCTTACATCTTTTGAGAATTAATACATCCTTGTTAAATGGGTGAAAGCTATAGCCACCCTAACTAATGATGTAAGGTGGTGATTAATTTCCTCAAGAGAACATCTTCATAAGATTTGGTGTACCATGAGCCATAATTAGTGATAGAGGTACCCATTTTTTACAACACGCTTTTTTAAAAAAGTATGGAGTGCATCATAAAATTGCTACACCTTATCATCCCTACAAAAATGGGTAAGATGAAATATCTAATTGAGAACTAAAACAAATCTTAGAGAAAATGGTTTTAAATTCTGAAAAGGACTGGTTTGCCAATTAAATGTGCTATGGGCTTATAGGATGACATTTAAGACCCCAATTAGTATGTCTCTATATTGTCTTATCTTTGGTAAAGCTTGTCACTTAACAGTTGAGGTAAAGCATAAAGCCTATCGGGGAAGAAATAAGCTCAACTTTGATTTGAAAGAAATGGGTGAGAAATAATTACTTTAACCTAACGAGCTAGAAGAGCTAAGATTAGAAGCATATGACCATGGCATGATCTGCGAAGAGAAAACAAAAAAATGGCATGAGAAAGACATTGTCCAATGCAACCTTCCATGCAGCTGTTGACATTAAAAATAAAAAAGGAGAAGTTTAAGGTGAATGGACAATGTTTTAGGCCCTATTATAGGATGGAGCTAAAGAAGAATGAAGATGTCATTCACTTCACTGCTACCCCTAAATGAAGAAGAGAATGGTCAATTTATAATACCTTAAAATAGTATTATAAGGAGGCAACCTAAGTTTTAAATTTTTCTTGCAATTTATTGAGTTTTAGTTTGCTTAGTAAGATTTAGTTAAATTCTTAAATAAAGTTCTTCATCTTTTGATAAGTTTTCTATAAAGAAGATGAAAAAAAGTAAGGATACTCAAAGTAAGCAATTTGAAGAGAATATCAAAAAGGGTGGCAACCATTTTGTTTGATGATTTTGTGTTTTAGTAAGGATACTCAAAGAAGATTTTTCGTACTAAAAAAGTTGTTAATATTTGCTAAACTTGTCCTCAATTGAATTTTGTGTCAAAATAGTAATTAAGATAAAGTTAGGTAGCCTTTTGTGTAGTCTAGAGGTGTACAAGATTCTAGAGGTTCTAAAAATCCATAACCAATTAGGATTATGAGGGGTACCATTGCCTCTAAATAGAGGAAGTTCCACTTTTGTTATAATTTTCATTTAGAGTAACAATTGAAACAATGAATGGACCCTTCACAACTTAAGATCAAAGAGGAACCATCCCAATCTCTCTTACCTCCATCTCTTAAAATGCTTGAGCCTAAAGTTCCTTTTCTACCAACTAATACCCTCACTCTGAAGTAAGCCACCACATTCTATGCATACCACCAAGCTTTTCTTAGAGAAAATGAAATCCCATTCACTCTCAAGGAGATAGTAGCTGTACAATGCAAGGAAAAAGGAATTCTAATGAGCATAGAGGTGGAGGACTCTTTAAGTTAGGATTAGGAATGAGAGAGAAAGAGATTAAGGCATTCATTTCAAAGAGAGGTAGGCGGAGACCACCTAAAGCGAAAAGGGGAAATGAAGCCTATGAAGGATTAGAGAGGAGTATTTATGTTCTTAATTTAAAGTTTTAATCCTATGGGTGTTAATTTTTAGGTCTTAGAACTCTAAATTTTCTTTTTTACTTTTAATTTGTTTGAATTAAATTGGAAGTTTGGTTGTGTTTAGTTTAAAGTTATATGATGTTAATTTTGAGTTTTGATGTTTATTTAATGTTTATTGACGTTAATTTAAAAATTTTACATTTGATTCAAGGTGGAATTTGCTTTGTGGAGGTCCCAATTTAATGGTTTTTATAATTGTTATTCATGTGTTCCGAATGTGTTTGAAGTAATTTTTCAATAGAGGAGCAAAATTAATCAAAAATCCAAAACATCAAAGTTAGGGGCTATCACACTTACGCTAGCTTGACGGGGAGCCTAAATTGACTGAGTCACATGCTGTAACTTAAGTTATAGCTTGCAACTTGATGACGATCCAAAGGGAGCACCTAAGCTGCCACACCTGCAACATGTGTTGTAGGATACAACAACCTTAATTTTTGTAAACTTAAAGGGAGTTTTTGTTGGGAATTTAAAACTATGTTGAATTTTAAACAAGTTTTAATAGAAAATGAGCCTTCCCACTTTATAAATAACCTTTCTTTTGTAATTTCACTCACACATTCACTCAAACACTCATTTAAAGTTTGAGATCATTTTGGAGTCTTTTGAGCTTCAACTCTCCCTCTCTTTTTTAACTAATCTCTTAACTATTTCTTTGCTTATTTGCTTTTCCACAATCGCCAGCCCTACACTCTTTAAACTTTCATCATCTAAAGATATCTTTAAGAGCTTCATTATTAAGACAAAGAGGGAAGCAACACTAAAGGGGGTCTAAGAGATTTGTCATCCAATTATAATGCTCCCTTCCTTATTTTTAATGATGAAGAAGGTGAGAAATTTCTTTCTCTTAACTTTAGGGTGCATGTTACATGTAGTATATTAAATGAACCAATTTTGGTGCAATTATAAATCATTGATTGGATGAGAGACTTATTAGGTAAGTTGGTTTGGGTTGCATTCACACTACCATCTTATAAAAGATTCAACCTTGAGTTCTTTTATACACTTTGTTTTAGGAATGAGAATGAGACCATTTTTTATTTAGACTTTATAATAAGGCATACACCATCAACCTAAACACCATGGGAGATGCCTTTAGTTTCGATAAAAGAGGCATGAGTGATCATCCTAAAACTTTTAGTGTAAAAACCTTTTGGCATAATATTTTGGGAATTAAAGGTTTGAATTATCATTTAAGTAGGGTAATGAGGGATTTGTGTTTTATGATTCTTCATAACTTCATGGCCTTTACTATCTTTGGAAAGCAATAATTGGCCAAGGTATATAAACAATAGCTTTTTCTCATGTGTTGTACACAAAACTTATTGAAGGTCTCCACTACTCATCATTTTTTTCAAAACTTAATGGTTTAACCATACACTCTAAGCAATTCTTAGGTTTAGGACATATAGTTATGGATTTGGCTATGTTTTTGTATGGATTTGACCCTAACCAAATGGATGAGGATACCTTATCTAGAATGAAGACTTTCAATCTTAGTATGTTGGGAAGGATGAGACATTCAAGGTTGGACCACTAATGGTCATTAGACTATACAAATTAAGTGAAGAGGCAAATGAAAGTACAATAATAAAGGAATCATCAGAGGAAGAAGAAGAAAGTGAAGAAGACATTCCATTTGTATCATTTCTCAACACTCTCCCACGTAAGGACCATTCTAGTGCACAATAAAAGGGACCATGAAGTCAAGTCCTTCAAAGGTTGGACACCATGGATGCTAGACTAATAAAGATAGAGAGGGTGCAAAGGCACCAAGATTACAGATTGAGGCAATATCTAGTAATAGTCAATATTAATTTGCCTTCTTTACCGATTTCACATTGATGCACTTTGTTTGGAGATGTTTCTTTGGTTATTATTGATGTTGATATCATGTTCCTTTATATTAGAATTGTTTTCATGTTTTAAAGTTTTGTTTGATGTTTAAGTTGTTGTTTATGATGCATGGTGCATGTTCACCAATGTTATATGTTTATGTTTTGCATGACATTAAAGAACAATGTAATGAGGTATTAGTCAAGCTTAATGGGTTTTCTTTTGCATTTTCTTATTTCTTTTGGTTAGTTTATGTTTTATTTTTCTTTTATCTTAGATTGACTACTTGATTTTTCTTGGTTTTCTTTAGTGTTTATGATAATGTAGGCTAAAAACATAAAGAGGATTTGGATCCAATCAACCTTCCACTATGATGAGAGGGAAGTATTTCTTTCTATGCAACCTATTTTATCTTTTGTGTTTTAAAATGCATGTCATTAAGGACAATGACATATTTAAAAGGTGGAGGGAGGGAAAGGGTGGATTATGATCTTATGCTTGAACTTATATTAGGCTTGCACCTATGAATAAGGCTAAATGGACTAAATTTTTTTATGATTTTTTTAAAGATTTGTAGCTTACTTAAGATTCCTTTGGTAATCACTATGAGTTACTATAAAAGAGATGTCATTCTTATGATGAATTTAAGATAAATAAATCTTAAGTTAGCTGTTAAATTGAGAAATGTAACTTATGAATTTAAGATAGTTAAAATGTAATAAAATTATGTTTTATATATATATTGAAATCAATAATTTGGCTAGCTATGAATAGATATAATTGTATGGGCTTAAAAGAAAGATGAATTGCTATTGTGATTTGTTAATTAATAATGGTGAAGTAGTTTAAGAGACATGATTTAGGAATGACCGAAATAAATTCAAAAGAAAGAAAAATGACTTCTTCATTGTTTTTAGGATGCTTAGTAATTGAGGATCTTCATGACCAATAACGATTTTCATGTAAAATGACAAACTAAAAGCATGAGTATGTAAAGCATTTCGATTAAAGTTATATGTTTACTAACCAAGTGCATTTATCACCAATATTTGTATTTGCATAAAAAGACATTAACTCTTTGAAAAAGGAAAAGAAAAAGAAAAAGCAAAAGAAAAACAATATGCTTAAAAGAAAAGTGAATCCTAATGATCTCATGAGCCTAAAGTTATTGTCTTCATTATTAATGAAGGCAATGGTGATCCAATATATTTTACATCATGATTATGCCTATTGATGGTCGAGTTAGAAGGACTATTGAGATATATGCATAAAGGATGGTCTTGTTGTCTCTAATTTTTTGTGAAAAATTGAATTTACTTTTTAAGGTAATGAGTTAACCTAAGTTAATTTGCTTAAGTAAGTTCTTGTTTGGTATGTCTTTTGTAGTATTTAAGTGATTATCTTTTCAAGCACGATGAGTTTATATGTCTCATGAAAGTTATGAAAGATTTGGCCATCTATTTTTTATTACTAAGGAACAAGTAACAACTCAAGTGTGAGAGAATTTATTAGGCATAATTTGTTTATAGTTATTTAATGAATTTTGAGCTTGATTTGATGTTAATTTATGTCTAAATTAAGTTATTTTGAGTGCATTTATATTATTTTCCATATTTGGATGCTTTATAGATGTTTTAACAAGTTTAGAGTGAAATTGGACAAAAAAGGCAAAGCTGGCAACTTTAGGGAGTAAGTTGGATATTTGGATTGTAAAGAGTGATTGCATTCCATCACGGCTATGACTAAAGTCACAAGCTATGAGTAATGATGGCAAAAAAGGTTGTTGTGCCTGCGATAAAAGTTGCGAGCTGTGATACAAGCAGAACAAAACCTATATTTTACTTGTTTTGAAGGGATTTATAAGGCAAAAACTTGGGGTTTTCTAAAGGGAGAAGAGAAGGGCGAAAAGAGACCTTTTGAATACTCAAAAAAGGCATTTTTAAAGGAAGAAAAGAAAGAGAAACACGCTACATGTCAGGATTAAGTGTAAGAATTATAGAGATTACTTGATCAAGGAAGAAAAAGATAAATAGGAGATTCATCAAGCCAATTGGGAGATTTCATCTTTCCTTCTCTTTATCTTGTTTCCTTTATTAAAGATGATGTTATTATGTTTGGATTTTTCGTGTTTGGTTAGTATGTTAGGCTAGATCTTTGATCTAGGACCTTGATATAACCATGGAACATGATTGATTGATTTATGATTTTAATGACTATGTAGGGATTTTGTTCAATTGCAAGTGAATGATTTTTTAACCTAATGCTTGTGATTGCTTAGCCACTAATTACATGCTTTCTCTTTCATATATAGATCAAGAGATTATAAATTGAAATATACCTAAAATCACTCATTTTAGGTTAACTAATGAGTAAAGATATCTAGTTAACCTATTGCTATCATTTATAGGATTACTAGATCTAAATTAGTGATTTGTTTCTAGTTCACATCGAATGACAGTTTTATGAAATATGATTTCAAAGTTAAGTGACTCTTTGAAAAAGAGGTCTTAATTACTATAGACATAATTGATAGTTGCAATGTTTAATCCAACATAGCATTAAATGATTAATGATTTAATAATTTTCCATTGGTGAGATCAAGTGTTCTATGTAATTTATCATAAGGTTTTCTTTCTCAATTGCTTTTATCTTTTTGCCATTGAATTATTAATTTTGTTTATTTTCATTGCATTAATAGTTTAGATAATATCTCAAGTATTCATTTTTCATAATAGAATCATTACATTTCAATACTTATAACCATTGTCTCTATGAGATGATATCTATACACATTTGTATACTATATTACTTGATTATCGTTCTCTTGCGATCTTTAGCAAGTTTGAAGGGATATTTTAAAAAGTAATATATTGAGTGAACCTAAGTTTATCTCTTTAATTAGACTCAACTCCATATTCAAGTATATTTCAAGTTGCTATTTTTTCTTACAAAATCCTAATTCCCATTTTCTATGAGATCATTTTCACAGTCTTTTAGAAGCACCTGTTAGTGGTTCTATTGGTGGAGCCATCAATTGTTCGGGTGGACCCATTAATTATCCTAGTGGACCTTATAGTATCGAGAAGAGATATTTTGTGTGGTGTGGAACCTCATGGTGGACCTCGCATAGTGGAGAAGATTTTAAATTCTAATGGTAGACCTCTTTAGTTGAATGAAAATCAGGTTATTTTTAATATTCTATGACATTTACAATGGACTGAATATGAGCCTTTTTTTTTTTGGTTGCATGTGATGTAGTATAAGATTTAGTTGGTTAGTTTATTCTAATGCATGGATGTGGTCCATTATTTACAGAGATACTAGTGTTGCAATTATCATTAGAATAATAACTTTGGTAAGGCCTATTAGTCAAAAAATTCAAACCTTTGCATATTTTGACCATTATGTCCAATATTTTTAATTTTGGCAAATTTAGCCAAATTGAAACTTTTTGACAATCATGTGCAATTTATAATTTTTTCAATCTGTCACATAGATGACATTTTGGATTGAATTTTTAAACTCATGACAACTAAGATAATGAACTTAAAATTTAATCTAATATATAATCCACGCCATGGGACAAGTGATTCACTTTTGACTAAAATTATAAATTGGACAAAATTACCAAGAAGTTTGAAAATTTGGCTAAATTTGTCAAAATTTAAAGAATTAGACATAATGGTGAAAAGTTGCAAAGATTTGGATTTTTTGACCAATAAGCCTTTTGGTAATTAGTTTGTTATTGATATAGATGTGATCAATTTTTTTTTGTTTGCATAGATATTTGGAATTTTCTTGTATTTGATTTTAGTTTTTATTTTTTTTACATAATAGTGATTAAAATGTTTATATTGGATTGTGTTTTTTGTACATTACATCATCTTTGCAACTTGTATTGACTTTGTAATTAATCATAAGGGTAGTTTTATTTAAGAGCTAGGAAGTGGGGTTATATATGTGGGTTGAAAAAAGTAGTTGAGAAGGGCATTGACATAGATAAACTATCATTTCCTGATATAATGCCTTATGTAAAGGAATTATGGTGCAAAAAGATAGGAGGATTATTTTACAAATACTTAGTTGGTGGGGAGTTTAAGAGGTTAAATAGTGATAGACAAGTTAATTTCATAAGCAATCAATTAAGAGGTGGGGATAATATTGAATTTTATGTCGATCACAAAGGGGTTAACATAGGTTAAGGCTCTGCCAGCTTCGAATCCCAGACTTTTGTAGAGGTTAATGGTTGTGGCTTTCATATGATGAGGAAAAAACCTACTTAGAATGCTCACCTATTTTATAGGAGGCCAAACTAGATTAGGTTCCTACTTCTTAGATTTAGGATTTAGAATTCTAATTTGATTAAGAAAGATCTTGCTAAGATATTTTCCTTCTTCTAATCTAATAAGTACTCATTTCAATTAATATAATTAGATATGATGATATAAATTAATTTTATTCTTATAAATATTTTATTTTATTTTATTTTATTATTAATCAAAATAACTTACTTGCTTCTTAAGTTAAGGAACTATGCTAAGTAGTTATCCTATTTGAAAAAATATTAGAAAATTATCCAAATCTAATATGAAAATTATAATTAAACTTAATTTGATTAGGATGTGGATAATATGAGATATTATTTCATATTAATTTTTTACTAGATGTATTGAATTTATTTTGAGAAAATGGTTTAGTTGTATGGAATATATAATATTCTTAATTTTCTTGGCTTGGATAAAATTATATTTAGCATTATATAATTTGATTATATATTCATTATTTTAATACGTGATTAAAATAGTAGTGAAGCTTGAATTTTGAGTTTGAAGTTTTTGGACTAAATTGTTAAGCTCACTAAACTTTAAGCATATAAGATCAATAATTAGTATACATTCATAAGTTTAACTATGCATATTTAATTTGATTAGTATATACGTGAGTGATGATTATGGATATCTAAGATCTATATGATATATATGGTTGAATGCATGCTATTTTTGGGTTATTAGATAAATATAGCTTGCATGCCTTTACTTTCTATTTTTTCTTAATTTCTCATCTTTGTCCCTTTGAATGTAACTTGAGATTTCTAAATAATCATGTAAAAGTTAGATAATTATAAAATGTAATTAGATTAGAATTTTTATAACTTAGAGATCAAGCAAGAGGAGTCAAAAGGACATCAAAAGAATTTTCTTATAATATGATTGATATGATAAAATACTTAGGTTTGGCCATCTAGTTTCCTAATGTGGTTTAAAAGAAACTAGCTTGGATTTAATGTCGATAATCATCCTAGTATAATGGTATGTATAGATGATAATGTTAGATATGAAATTTTGGACTATGATGGTTAATCCTGAGTCTTAAACCACTTTTGATCTTGACAAAGGAGATTGATCAATTCTAATGTTTCAATTAAGTGTTGTTTTGTAGTGTTTAGATAGTCTCTAAATTTGAAGTAAGATGAAGCTCAAAATCTCTATAGAAAGCAAAGTGCCTCCTAATTCATGACCACAACTTCATAAATCGTGACCGCTAACTAGACTAAGGCATGTTGACAAATTGGACAGATGTATTCGTGGGCCACTTCTTTGCCGCGACCGATACAAAGATGCGAGTACCAAAGTCACAGATGAATTTGCAGTGAGTGTCACGCCTCAGTCGCGACAGTGAATTTCAAAGTAACTTAAGAGGGAATCAAGTTCACAACCACAACATGACAGGTGTCTCAGGTGACCATTGGAAGACAAAAATCGCGATGACAACTTGTGGGTAGTGACTGCGAATCATGAAGAAGAAGATGAATATTTTGACAGATGAATTTGGATCCAGAGTCGCGGCCTGTACAAGAAAAATCACAACCGCTACTTTTGTAAGCAGGTGAAAGGAAATGACTATATTTTCTAGGCGAACCAATGGGAAGATGACACATGGACTAGCCATTAGACACCAATGGGGATTTTCGCCGCTAGTTTTGTCTCTCGTATGGAAATTAGAAAATCATGATTGCGAATAAAGCTTGACAAACATTTAATGCAAAAATTTGTCTAGCATACTTTAGAGATTTGCTACCAATTTATTGTAACATCTTTTTGGTAGGTAGAGGCTATAAATACCTCACCAAACAGATGTAAATGCAAGAGAATTCATTAATTTGTAACCCAAACTCTTGCAATTTTGCTACTCAATCTTTTTTCTTCTTTAGGTGATTGTTTGGTGTGAGCATAAACACTAAAAGAGATTTGTAAAGGTTGTAGTGAGAGCCTGTAAAAACACTAAAAGAGATTGTTGTGTGAGCCTTAAAAACATAAGTGTAAAGGTTATTGTGTGAGCCTTTAAAACACAAGTGTAAAAGTTTGGTGTGAGCTTAAAAACACCATTGGAAGATAGTGAAACACCCAATTGCTCAGAATTAGGGAGTGGACGTAGGGTTGATTATACCCGAACCACTATAAATCTTGTGTCTCCATTCTACTCATTTTCTTTCTTGCCTTATTGTTTTAATTTTTATACTCCAATTCAACCCCCTTTTCTTAGTGCCTAGGGCCAACAAGTGGTATCAGAGCCTAAACACTCAAACAAACCTTTATTGGTGAGTAAAAGATCATGACACAAGAGGGAATCCACTCACACCTTAAGCCTCACTTTGATGGAAACGACTATACTCATTGGAAGTATAAAATGGAAATCTATCCTGACACAAATGTGGTGGACCTCTGGGATGTGGTTGTAAAAGAATGGAAGCCACCCACTAAGGTAGTTGATGGAATTGAAGAACTTATCCCAAGAGAAGAATAGGTTGAAGCTCACCAGAGATCAAATGGTAAAATGAAAGGGCAATGACCATTCTTCTAAGCTCTCTCTCTAGAGAAGAGATTGGAAGAGTGCAACATTGCCAAATAGCACATGTCATTTGGAAGACATTTGAGAACTGCCATGAAGACATAACTTAAGGAAAGTCAAGTCAGTTGGAGATGTACGCAACCGAATGAGAGCTATTCATGATGAAGGATAATCGAAATGATGAATAGGCTCCTATCTATTGTCACCAATATGAAGACATTCGAAAAGATACTCACAAACTATAAGGTAAACACAAAAATCCTCAAAACCCTTCCTTTAGATAAATTTGGTGCTAGAGTGTGCACCATCTAAAAGTTCAATCCAAAGATTGGGAAGGCGCCAATAGACGTTTTGATAGGCAAACTCTTGACTCATGAGTTGGCCTTACAAAAGGATGAACAAATGAAGAAGCTAAGTGGCCAAGGAGATAAACCAAAAAAAGAAAGAAGAACCCTGACTCTTAAGTCTTCAACAAAGGAGAAGAAGGTAGAAATTACCTCAAGTGATGAATAAAGTGACAAGGAAGAAGAGGAGCTAGCAATGATTTCAAGGAGGACAAAAGAGTCGATCACAAGAAGAAAAGAAAGAAAAGGCTTTAAGAAGACATCTCCTAGTCCAAAAGAGAAATCTAATGACGTCACTTGCTATGAAAGTGGCAAGCAAGGCCACATCAAGTATGAGTGTCCCAAATTGAAGAAGAAAAAGAGATGGGACAAGGAGAAAAAGAATCAGCCACTTAGGATGATAACTCAAGTGAAGAAGAGGAAGAAGGAAAAGTTGCCAATATTTGCTTCATGGCACAAGAAGACTCCACAAATGAGGTAAGTACTTTTTCTCTTTCTAATTCTGATTTTGAATTTGATGAGATTGATGAAGAGCTTTTAGAGGCTCTAACCATGAGATGTGACAAATACAAGTCACAACTGAAATCTTGCAAAAGAAAATGTCAAAAGCTAGAGGATGAATATAAATCCCTCAATGACAATGTAAGAGAATTGAGAGCATCTAATGGTGAGCTCCAAAAATTAGTGGATAATCTTTCTATTTCATCTTCTTCAATGGCTTCAATAAGAAAGGAGAATGACATTCTAAAAGGAGAAGTCATTGAACTTAGAAGCTTAATCTCTAAGTTCCATAAAGGAAAAAAAGCCTTGGACACATTGATTGTGTCACAAAGACCTCCACTAATTAGACATGGTATAGGCGTCAATGGGGCCTCCTCATCTTCTCAAACTATATTTGTTAGACCTTCAGAACCTCAATCCTTAAGGGTAGAGGTAATTAAGAAGAAAAGTGCTCTTAGCACTAAGTCTTCTAAGCCTAAGGGCAAAAGGAAGGCTCCCCCAAGCTCTAGAGCTAATACTCAAAGAGTTAACCATGCTTATATGTACAACAAAAAACATGGTCATTCTCACAAAAATTCTCTACTCCTACTTATCATATATGTACATGCATGCATTCACATGGCCAAGGTATGAGAAGGCTTCCTACTCATACTAAATTTATCTATAGGAGAAAGACTCCTAAGTCCAAACTCCAATGTCATTATTGCATGAGATTTGGACACATCAATATTCATTGCTATATTAGGAAGGCTCACCTCAAACTAGAGGACCCTTCATCTTCTAACCCCCAAGGACCCAAGTATACTTGGGTACCTAAGAAAAGGTAACTCACTTTTGTTGTGTAGGGGAGTGTGGCTACCACCAAATCAAGCAATTGACATGTGGATAGTGGATGTTCTAAGCATAGGACTGGTAATAGGAAGCTATTCACGACATTGAAAGAAAAAGAAGGTGGAGATGTCACATTTGGTAACAATGCCAAGGGTAAGGTAATTGGCATTGGAACCATTGGTAAGAATGGTTGTTCTTTAATTGATAATGTTCTTTTAGTTAGTGGCTTACAACATAATTTGTTAAGTGTAAGTCAATTATGTGACAAAGGTAATAAAGTGACCTTTGATCCTAAGGAATGTCGAGTCACCACTTTAGTGGATGATGAGGTTGTTTTCAAGGGTGAAAGAAAAGGCAATACCTACTCCATTGACTTAGACAATTTGTCTAACCAATCTTTTAAGTGTCTTATGTCTTTGAGCAATGAAGCTTAGTTGTGGCATAGAAGGCTTGGACATGCAAGCATGGATCTTCTTCAAAACCTATCTAAAGTAAAGTTAGTGGAAGCACTTCCTAAGCTAAACTTCTCTAAAGATAAGACATATGGTTCATGCTAAATGGGGAAGCAACACCATGCCTCTTACAAAGCCAAAAATGTTATAAGTTCAACTAAACCCTTCAACATATTCATATGGACTTGATAGGACCCACTAGAAGTGCCAACCTAGGTGGAAAGCATTATGGACTTATAGATGACTACTCCAGGTTCACTTGGGTATCTTTTCTAGCTCATAAGAATGATTCATTTGATACTTTCAAAAGTTTTGCAAAAAGGATTCAAAATGAAAATGGTTACTTCATATCTTCAATTAGAAGTGACCATGGAAAGGAATTTCAAAATAAGTCTTTTGAAAATTATTGTTTGGAGAATGAAGTTTTTCATAATTTTTTAGCACCTAGAACACCACAATAAAATGATGTTATAGAGAGGAAAAATAAAACATTGATGGAAATGGCTAGGACAATGCTTAATCAGTATTTTCTACCAAATTACTTTGGGGCTGAAGCCATTAACACTGCATGTTATATTGCAAATAGAGTTTTTAAAAGACCCATTCTTAATAAAACATCTTATGAGCTATGGAATGGTAGAAAATCTAAGATATCATACCTAAGAGTATTTGGATATAAGTGCTATATTTTGAACACCAAGGATAATCTTGAGAAATTTGATTCAAAAACCAATAAAGGTATCTTCTTAGGATATTCCACCTCAAGCAAAGCATATAGAGTCTTTAATAAAAGTTCAATGGTACTTGAAGAGTCTATGAATGTTGTTTTTGATGAATCTAGTAAACTTGATCTTGGGAAAAATATTTTTATTGATGATCTTATAGGTGACTTTGAGAAGTTGGAATTGGAAAATTCTACAAGAAAAGAAGATAAAGAGGAAGGTGATTCATCAAGAGTAGATGAAGACCAACATCATGAACAACAAGTAGAGCTAAACCAAGATCTATCCAATGATTGGAGATTTTTCACGTATCACCCCAAAGACTTGATCATTGGTGATACATCTAAGGGTGTAACTAGATCTCAACTTAATCTTTTAGATAATAATCTTGCTTTTGTTTATCAACTTGTGACAAAATTAATTGATGAGGCTCTTGATGATGAGAGTTAGGTAATTGCTATGCAAGAGGAACTTAACCAATTTGAGAGAAACAAGGTATGGGAACTTGTCCCTAGGCCTAAAGAACACCCAATTATAGGCTGTAAATAGGTGTTTAGGAACAAGTTAGATAAGCAAGGTTTCATCACTAGAAACAAAGCTAGATTGGTTGCTATGGGATACAACCCAGAAGAAGGCATAGACTATGATGAAACTTTTACCCCCGTAGCAAGATTAGAGGCCATTGGAATTCTTTTAGTCTTTGCATGTCATATGAATTTTAAACTTTTTCAAATGGATGTGAAAAGTGCTTTTTTGAATGGCATCATTAAGGAGGAAGTCTATGTTGAACAACCTCCCAGTTTTGAGTCACATTGTTTTCCAAACCATGTTTTAAAATTGAACAAAGCCTTATATGGTTTGAAACAAGCTCCAAGAGCTTGGTATGAAAGGCTTAGTTCATTTTTCTTGAAAAATGATTTTGGAAATGGAAAGGTGGATTCCACACTTTTTGTTAAAAAACACAAACATGACACATTAATTCTTCAAATCTAAGTTGATGATATCATTTTTGGTGCTACTAATGAATTTTTTTGTGAGGATTTTGCTAAGTGTATGACTAGGGAATTTGAAATGAGCATGATGGGAGAGTTTAAGTTCTTTCTCGGTCTACAAATCAAGCAATCCCAGAAATGGATCTTCATCAACCAAGCCAAATACATAAGGAAGATACTTAAGAAATTTGGCATGGATGGTTGCAAGGTAGCTAAAACTCCAATGAGTGGTACCACCAAGCTAGATAAGGACGAATCTGACAAAACGGTAGATGAAAAGAGATATCGAGGTATGATCGGATCTCTGCTTTATCTTACTGCTTCAATGCCATATATCATGTTTAGTGTTTGTATGTGTGCTAGGTTCCAATCCTCTCCTAAAGAGTCTCATTTGAATGTTGTTATGAGAATTTTTAAATATTTGCATGGTACAATTCACTTAGGTAATCCTAGGGATTCTTCCTTTAGTCTCGTAGGATATTTGGATGCGGATTATGCAGGTAGCTTATTAGATAGAAAAAACACTTCTGAAACTTGCCAATTTATAGATGAATGCCTAGTTTCTTGGTTCAGTAAAAAGCAAGTGTCGATTGCCTTATCCACCGCGAAAGCCTAGTATGTGGTTGAGGATTGTTGTTGCACCCAAGTCCTTTGGGTGAAACAACAATTAAAGGATTTTGGCAAAGTGATTGATCACATTCCTATTAAATGTGATAACACAAGTGCTATTAATCTCTCTAAGAATCCCAGCCAACACTTTAGGAGCAAACATATAAATATTAGACATCATTTTCTTAGAGATCATATGCAAAAAGGTGATGTTGTGTTAGAATTTATTGACACAAATCATCAACTTATAGATAGTTTTACTAAACCTCTAAATGAAGAAAGGATGAACTTCATTAAGAGAGAATTGAGAATGCTTGATGGAAGCTCCCTAAAGTGAAAATTTTTATTTTTATGTGTGATATTGCTATGTGTATTGATAGTTGTTGATTTGTGATATTTGTGGTTGATGTAGTAAAGTGGATCACAATTTTTTCAAAATTCAACTATTTTTCATTACTGACTCATAATTCACTATCACTATCCTTGCTTCATGATCGCAAATTATAAGTCAATTTCACCCAGCTATCAAACATCAATTCGCGATCACAAAATTTTAGCTCTACCATGAATTTTGGTCAAATTTTTAAATTTTTTACCATTAAGGTGCGTATTCTTGAGAAAAATTTGTCTGTTACTCACATTTTTCAAAATTTGCGATTGCAACTCATGGATTCGCGAATGCGAATTAGAGTAACTGCCTAGACATTTAAGTGATTTGACTGCCAACTATTGCCAACTCTTCATTAATTCATTTCTAGCTGTTTATAGTCGTTTTTACACCCCTTCAAAGGCTATAAATACCCCATTCAATAGTGACATTCTCACTACTATTCCAAACATCTTCACTCTCTCAAATCTCTCTAAAATTCTCCCAAACTCTCTTCCTCTCTTGCTATGGCTCTAAAGAAGTTCTCTAGAGTAGACAAAGGTAAGGTAGTGGCTCAGCCCTCTGCATCCCCTACCTTCCATCTCATGAAGGGAGTTACTAAGGAATAAAAGATAGGTACAAAAGCTAACTCCTCCAAAATCATTCTCCTAAACAAGATACCCTTAACTTTATGCTGGAAACCTTGGGTATCAACGCAGAAATACAAACTTTCCTCTCCAATTTGGGCTGGAACGAGTTCATCTTTTGAGATGAACCTGGTTACGAAGAGTTTGTGTGAGAGTTTATGTGCACTGTCCAATTGAGTTGAAAAGCCGATTCAAGAGCAGGGTAATACGGGTTAGTGTTTCGGGCCTTTGGCAATTCTTTTTACATTACTTACGACCAATTTTCTTTTCTTTTTAATTTACAAGTCGAAGAAAACATCCCCTTTATAATCTCCACACTTGATGTTTTCTATTTCGAGTTTTGGTCAGAAATCTCCATAGAAACCAAACACGACCCCCGCTCTTCTTTGTCTAAACCAAACACGACCACCGTATCATCACCTTTTCCATAAATGCAAGAGGTGACAGTAACTAGAAAGTGTCCCAAAAAGACTTAGCATTTCTTTTTTGCCTTATCAAAAATAAACCAATCCAAACTGGCCGGTACCTTGTGGATCAATTGATTCATATGAGTACCAAACCTAAGAGCCAATTTTTGCTGCCTTCACACATCAGTGCCATATACCGTTTTGTTGGAGCTCTTCATGAGGAAAAAGAAAAATTCCTCACCAAGAAACTTCTACCTTCACAAAACTTCCTAGATCTCACCTACCTTATAAATGCCAAGGCTATTCATCTAGACACCTATGTGTATACCCTTGGTGCAGTAGGAGCAAAGAAGATGGAAACCTCACAAGCATAAAAAAGGAAGAGGCTCCACATTGAAGAAGGCACAATTCAAGTCCCTTCTCCTTAACCAAAACCTAAGACCAAGTTGTCTCTTGCCACCATTGATTGCAAACTCGACAAGATGATGAGAATGATGAAATGAAAATTCCTATTCCTCTCACATCTTCATAGTGATATGGTGGATCTTCAAGAGAAGTTACAGTTTCCTCATTCTCATCTTTCGGACTATACCGAATTTAAAGATATACAAGATGGAGATGGCAATAAAGATGAAGTTGAGGATGGGGATGAAGCAGAAAGAGCCACACATGAGCAAGAAGAAACATCTTTTGGAGATCATGATGATTCTCCTACTCTCTAGATTAGGGATCCTTTGTATTTTTCTTGTTTTTGTTTATGTTTCAAACTTTTGTGATCTCACAGTGATATATATATAAAGTTGTTTCTTTGTAATTCATTGTCTTATGTGATTGATGAATTTTATCTTTATATTTTGCATTCTTATTTTGCTCCTTATGTATACTTATGTTTGTTTGCATTTCCCTCTTACACCCTCTTTTTGATCTTGCCAAAAGGGGAGAGATAGTAAGAACTTAATTTTAAGGGGAAGAAAATAATAACTTGAAATTTATAGCATAAGTTGAGGGGAAGCATCATGCCTTTATACTTAAGTTTTTATGATTAAATGACATGCTTAAGAAATTTTTACCTTAAGTATTATTCATTGAAATATTACCTTAACTTCACTTCAATTTAATATTTCTGCATTATTTTCTCTTTGGATCAATCTAAGTTATTAAAATAAAAAAGGGGGAGATTGTTGGACTAGGATGGTTAATCCTAAGTCTTAAACCACTTTTGATCTTGACAAAGGAGATTAATCGATTCTAATGTTTCAATTAAGCGTTGTTTTGCAGTGTTTAGATAGTCTCTAAATTTGAAGTTGAATGAAGCTCGAAATCTCTAAAGAAAGCAAAATGCCTTCTAATTCGCGATCGCAACTTCATAAATCGCGACTGCGAACTAGACTAAAGCATGTTGACAAATTGGACAAATGTATTCGCAGGCCACTTCTCTGCCGTGATCGATATAAAGATGGGAGTGCCAAAGTCACAGATAAATTTACGGTGAGTGTCATGCCTTAGTCATGATCGCAAATTTCAAATTAACTCAAGAGGGAATTAAGTCCACAACCACAACATGACAAGTGTCCTAGGTGGCCATTGGAAGATAAAAATGGCGATGACAACTTGTAGGTAGCGACTGCAAATGATGAACATTTTAACAGATGAATTCGCATCCAGAGTTGCGGCTCGTATAAAAAAAATTGCGACTGCTACTTTTATGAGCAGGTGAAAGATAACAACTG